>PVKC010004581.1:0-35416 GCA_004027635.1 Crocidura indochinensis
CATATGTCCTTCATTTGTTGACCCCAGAAACAATGTTATTCCTCAAGCATTACTATGAAAACCAGGAGACCCCTGAAAAGCACCAATAATCACAATGCCAACACAGGATTCCAAGAAGCACCTCATCAATATTTCTACGGACTTAGTAAATTTTTCTAAGTAGCTTGTAATATACGCATTGATTATGCTATACAAACATAAAATACTTCTGCCTAATGAGGAATTATTTCTTAATTCAAACTTAAATTTTAAGAAGTGCTGAAAAAATATTGTTTGAATATTTTTTGTATTTGTTCACAAAGCACTATATATTGCATTAGTTCTTTGTTTTATAGGAACACAGCTTGTCCCCTAGTATTATTCTGTAGTTAAAGTAATTCATCACATGATTATATTGCCAATGTTTTATTTTTCAAGGTTTAGAATTACTGATATATGGGGCAGGTGCTAGAGGTAAGGTGTCTGCCTTGCAAGCTCTAGCCAAGGA
This sequence comes from Crocidura indochinensis, assembly GCA_004027635.1. Lineage (NCBI taxonomy): Eukaryota > Metazoa > Chordata > Mammalia > Eulipotyphla > Soricidae > Crocidura > Crocidura indochinensis. The sequence continues at coordinate 488 of PVKC010004581.1, forward strand.
AGGACCGTGGTTTGATCTCCCGGCTTCCCATATGATCCCCCCAAGCAAGGGGCAATTTCTGAGTGCTTAGACAGGACTAACCCCTGAGCATCAAACGGGTGTGCCAAAAAAACAAAACAAAACAAAACAAACAAAAAAAGAACTACTGATATATAAAGTCAATTGATATGTTACTTTTAGGATATTTGGGGCAAATCACTACTTTTTTAAGAGATTTAACTATCTTGGGCCTGCAACTGTAGTGGATAGGGTGCTTGCCTTGCATAACTAATTTAAATACAGTACTCAGCATCCTATATAATCCCCTGTACTCCACCAGACATGATTCCTGATCTCTGAACCAGCAGAAACTCCTGAGCACCACTAAGTATGACATAAAAAGAAACAATGATTTTACTATCTCAACTGGTTATACATACAACTGATTTCAATGAGGTAAGTCACAATAAATTAGGAAATGCATGCTCTATCAATAAGTGTCTAATATCCTCATTGACATTGTATTAAGTTAGACAGTAGTTTATGGCTTTCAATTTGATATTATCCCAAAATCACATTATGATGCTTTACATTTCTTTTCATTATCCTGACATTGCTTTTCTTTGGGTATTATTAAAAGGAAATTTCTGACAACAGAGACTCAAAGATGCTCGTGCTATCAGAGGGAAATATGATAAAATAGCCTGCCAATACACCAAGATCAATGAACTCTAATAAAAGGAAAAGTATAAAAACTTAAAGAGAAAATGTGAAATAGGTTTCTGTTGAAGTATGTTATCCAGAATAATGAACAATGACTGGAAGGTACCATAAAATTTATTACTAGAATAATTTCAAAATTCTCCTACAATGATTTAAGAATATAATACCTAGAACAAACTTATACTGGAACAGAGAGGTCGAGAGGATGACTTAGAAATGTTTTCCTTCTCTTTCACTTCCAAAATTTTGTATCACTCTACATAAATTATATTAAAATCTGAAGTGCAGTTTTAGCATTTAATTATTTGTATAGTATTATAATTGTGTACGGAAATGTCAGGTGATGCTCTATAGATAGAAATACCACAGAAGAATGCAATGAAATTTACAAGTGGATTATGATAATGTACTATTTCAAGCTTCTCTTAAAGTGAATCAAAGTTTACATACTTGCAGCTTTATGTACTTTTCTGAAAACAAGTTGCTGAATTCATAGTTGGCATTTTCTGCTAAGTTTATTAAAATAAAAAATGTATGGATTAAAGCTATCAAAAGCTATTTATTATAAATTAATTTTATTAAAAACATAAATCTATATTGTCAAATGTATATCAAAAATGTGCATATTTGAAAACATTTTAATAAGCAGACAATAATCATACATTATATTTTAAACTAATGCCATATTATTAAAAATAAATAAATTTCAGATCAAAATTTAATATTTATGTAAGTTTTTTAAAACTGTGGAAACATTGCGTGTCTGTTTAAATTTATTATAAAATTAAACTTAACTAAGCAGAAATTTGTTATCAGAAAATAATATCCATTTTGATTGGTCTCAGATGATTTATTGTATTAATGCAATGTAATTAATGTGATGCAACGTGACAAAATCAAAGAACAATATTAAGATTTGTATAAAATGTATGTCTAAAATTGATGATAGTTATTCCATAAATTAGATGATTTATTTTAGGATGGCATTAAATTTGTTTTTTAATGATAAACTATTTAAAAACCATTCATATAACTGTTTTTCTTTTTCAACTATTAGCATTAAAATAGTGACAGGTGGAAATAATGGCTATACTATTGATAGGAAGAGAATTAAGGAACTTATAATCAAATGTCACAGCTGACACATTTGCATTCAAATTAAAAACCTAACAGAATAAAAAGCACAGTTTTAAATAATAGGAAAATATGAATATAAACAAGGCATTCACTAATATTAGACATTTAGAAAATGAATTATTTTTAAGCATCGTTTAAATTTATATTACATAGAGGAACATTTATGAATAATATAATATCAAGGCAACTGGAGAGATAAAACAGTGGTTTAAATATTACTCTTACATATAGATAACCTAGTTCTACCCTGGCATTGCATATGTTCTTGAAAGCATTGCACAAGTTGCCCTGAGCAAAGAAACATTTGTAAACCATGAATATCACCAAGTGAAGGTCTCAGAAACCTTTCATACTAATCATTGTAAATACCTTCAAATAAATGTGAATATTTATAACAGATATACATATAAAATTGTATTGTAAAATATATATGTCTAAGTAGTATGATTTTATTTATTTATTTAGGTTTTTGGGTCATACTTGGCAGGGCTCAGGTGTTACTCCTGCCTCTGTGCTCAGAAATCGCTCCTGGCAGGCTTGGGGGGACCATGTGGGATGCCGGAATTCAAACCACCATCCTTCTGCATGCAAGAAAAACGTCCTATCTCCATGTTTTCTCTCCGTTCCCAATAAGAATAATTATAAAGTTAAATAATAGACCCTCTGGAAATTATAAAATGAATTTTTATCTATGTATCTGATATTAGAAAATGTAGCTCTCTCTTTATTATGCTAACCATAACTGGCAGTGCTTGAGTGCTCCTCTCTCAAGATTCACTCCTGGTGAAGCTGAAAGTAACATGTGGAATTGGAGGATTAAACCAAGGTAGACAGTGTATATGGAAAGCACCTATCCATTGTATAATATCTCTATGTCTCTTCCAAAACTTCTTTTGTTAAAAGTAGTACTTGATGATTATAGCAGGGTTAAAAGTTGCAAAAATTCGGGCTGGAGTGATAGCACAGTGGTAAGGCCTTGCATGCAGCAGAACTTGGATGGACCTGGTTTGATCCCTGGCATCCCATATGGTCTCTTGAGACTGCCAGGAGCAATTCTGAGTGCAGAGTCAGGAACAGTTCCAGAGTGTCACTGGGTGTGACCCCAAAATAAAACAAAAATAAGTTGCACAATATATAAATGGAATAGATTAACACATGTACAATCAATTACTTAAATATTCCAATTCCTATAATATGTTTATGGTTTTGGTGTAATTTTTGTCTAAATATTTATGTCCCTATTCTTAAATCATGTAATTTAATATAATATATAATTATATAATAATCATATAGTAATTTAATATAATCATAACAGTTACACATACAGTAGTAAATATCCTTAGATATAATTGAAAGAGTTAATATAAGAAGAGTTAGTAAACTTGCCTTGACACAGAAACTTCAAATTATTTCTGTCACCATATGTGGTCCCTTGAAAACAGCTATAAGTGATCCTTAATTAGATATAGGAATAATCACTGAGCAGCACCACCGGGTGCTGTCTCAACTGTCTGTTCCCAAAGTATATTTTTTTTGCATTATGAACACTCTCATATAAAAACAAAATATAAAATCCATCCATACATTATAAGATTAATGTTGTATAATTAATTCCTTTATTTTTGTTTGTTTTTTTGGCCACACCCGGTGAATCTCAGGGGTTACTCCTGGCTTAGGGGACCATATGGGATTCAAGGGAATTGAACCGCAATTCTTTCACCTTAGGCTAGCTAGCGCATGCAAGGCAAATGACTTATGGCCTGTGCTATGACTCTGACCCCTAATTAATTCCTTTTGATAAATTATTTTTGAATAATTAATTGTGGTATGATTAATGAGCATTGTACAATGTATTTATTACATTTGATAAATGCATCTTTAATTATTATGTATTAATTTACTTATGTAACTAGTCATAGATCTATTAAAATATCTAGAGTTGTCTACTTTTAGGATCAACATCATCCTATATTCAGATTTTCTGGCTTTGTGCTCAGGGACCAAGAATGGTGATATTCAAGGGACAATATGCAGTGCTGGCAATTAAACATGAATCAATTGCAGAGAAGACAAATACCTTATGGTCTGTTCTATTTATGTGATCCAAATATCTATCCTGCTGATTTTGAGAATATAAAAGATTGTTTTAATATTAAGGTCATTTATGCTATTTTTATTTATGTGATTTCTGTGATATTATATCATCTTCTATTATTGTACCATACTATTATTTATGCTATTTAGGAATATTAACTTTTTACCACATGATAATTTTAAAGCAGAGCTATTTTAGAAATAGTATATATTTTAAATGCAATAATATGTATTGCAAATTAAGAAAATATGCATATATACATATATGATTATTTCTAAGATGTTCTTAAAGTTCTGTTTTCTTGCACACTGTTACTACCCTTTTTGGGGGGTGGGTGACACACACCTGGTGTATTCAGGGGTATCTCCTGACTCCGCACTCAGGAATCATACTGACAGTGCTTGGAGGACCTTAAGGCATGTCAGGCATCAGATCTCTTTTAGATGCATTCAAGGCTCCTGCCTTATCCACTGTATTATCTATTCAACTTCTGCTAACATTTTTTCACTTTTTATGACAAAATATTTTCTGAAAACAGTCCATAATTGATTATATTTCATAAAATATATATGTATAGCTTTATTTTATCATAAATAAGGAGACTGATAAATAAATAATTTGTAATTATTTAACTATAATTAAAATCTATAATTAAGTATTTCAAAATTTTTTTGGAACTATGGATTGAACCCAAGACTTTACAATTGAAAAGATGTGTTCTATTACTGTGTCACATCATAGCTCCCAGGTAATCTTTTTGATTGAACAGAATTATCACATAAAATTTAGCACCTGAAAGAAGCATAAATGCAATGGTTTAAATGCTTAGTTTAGAAAATTGTCATAATTATTATTTACAAGACTGATTCTGCTATGTACAATCTGATATGTCTAGAAACACCTGAGAATAATTGCTATTTTGATTTTAATTTTTTGCTACAAAAAAGTTTGCTGCATAAATATTGGAAATAAATATATAAAGCTTACTCTAATTATAGATTATTAATATGTTTAAATTAAATCTGCTTGTGAGTGTTGATTTGGGTTAAGAATAGATATCATTTTTACTAAAGTATAATATTAATGTTTTCTAGAAACAGAAATAAGTATAGGAAGAAACCTAACAGTATATATTGTGAGTCTCTCTTCTTCAGTATATATTGAGTCTCTCTTCTTACTTCCTAACAATACAGCAACAAAAATCATAGGAGATTCCCTTGTGAATTTTATATAATTCTAATTTCCTGAGTTTATAACCAAAACCAAAAAAAAAATTACCACTGTGTCATATAACACATAAATGTGTGTATACGTGCATATACAATAAATATGAACACACATAAGTTTTACTTTGCACATGCCAACATTTAATAAGTAAACATATGTCCAATGTATGATAGTAACTTAGAAAGATCTTTAAATCACCTGCCATGATAGTAAGTACATATGAAAAAATTCATTTGGAGAATCTGGAGAATACCGTTAGAATCTAAAATTTAGAATTATAATATTATATGCCTTTGGATAGAAATAATATTAGGAATAACATTGCTTTGACTTCTGTACTCTGCTTGCTTAAGGAAGTTAAGCGCTATATACCTGGTTTTGCTCGGAACCTATGTGCAGCCATGACATATTGTATTTTTTAGAGGAAGAAAGACTAGGTCTCGAAGAACAGCCAGTTCCTGGAACCAGACACTAGGGGTAAATACCAGGAATTACAACCATATAATGCTAAACAGCAGCTCACAGATGGCCAGATGACAATGGTACCCTGGGTCAGCAGCAATGGATAGATAGCTAGATGATACTACACTCTGTGTCTGGAGGCTGCAGTCCACTTGTTGTCTGTCTGATGCTACATTTGATCTACAACCAATCCTAAAACAACCGTGTACTAAAATCCAATATTTTTTAAGATCAACTCCTCCTTCAGAGGCAGGAATCGCCTAGACTGAGCCTTGGTACTCTTTAAAATTGCAGCGTCAGCCATTCTTGGGTCCTCATTTCTTAGGAGATGTTGTACCCTAGCATGCTGGAATAAACTTCCTTACATCTACATTACTGTCTCTCACCCTAGTGATCTTTTGAGTGGTAGGTCTTGAGTTCCAGACTTAACAAATCCAATTGGAAAATGTTTACATTTTAATCAAGGAATCAAAAAAATTATATATGCATACATATATATGTATATGACGGAGAAATTATACAATAAAAACTGATTAATAAACTCCAATAAACTGTTCTTTTATACAGTGAGTGGGGAAAGAAGGAGACTTTGTGACACTGGCAAATAGTGACACTGGTGACAAGTAAGTGTGTTGTTAAAATAGGGTATGCCTGAAGCTCTATTATTAGCAATTAGCTGTTATGAAACCAGCATTACATATCTAAATAAAATTGAAAGAAAAAATAATACTGTATAAAAACTAGCAGAATGAGAGCAAGATTAGCAGAATACAATGTAAGTATATTTCGTTCATAAAAAGACAGAAGTAGCTCTTGTCGGGCTAGGAGTCTTTGATTCACCTTCCAGCAGGCTCAAATCTGAAAGAGTAAAAAAAAAGGAGGCTAGATTTTACATAAAAGATGATTATGCTATTAACTTCAAGCAGGGCCCTTGGGCCTACCCTTAATAGCCTATCTTTTAAACAATAGTCACCATTTCCTGCAGCCTTCTTGGAATTAGTCCCTGTAGCATCTTTCTTCTCTCAATTATTACTGGACTCCTTTATTCTCCAGGGGATCTTTTTGAAAGGAGTTTGCACACTCTTCTGGATAACCAAGTTTTGTGGATGGATACTAGGAGAAACTTCTAAATTTGGTCCTAAGTGAGGCTTAAGGTCAAAGGTTCCTAAGGACAGAAGCCAATATAGAAACAATTCTTTAACCCGAGGGCAAAGAAAAAGCTGCGTTCAAAAAATTAATCCTATTGTGAAAAAAGACTTGGAGCTTATTCTTCTAGCTACAGTCAGAGGAGTAGATTTCAAAATCTTAGACAGTAACTTCTCCCTCTTATATGATCCGGCACAAGATTTTCTTGGGAAAGAGGGGAGCAGAGGGAGTTTTATATAAGCCTAGTGCCCAGTTTTCGTAGCTATCACCAGGCAAATAGCTTTCATTCACTCCCTGGCTCTGTTAGTCAAGACAGCTAGTGTTTCAGTGTCTTACTGGCCACCAAGGAATGGAAAGCGCAGCATGAATAATAGGAGCCACAACTTGTCTTTATATGGGCGGAGCAGAGGGACTAGGGAGAGGGAACCCAAAACACTAAGCTAATTGTCTCAGAGCTTCAGCCTGAGGCACAGGTTTGTGGATTAGCATACAAATAGGTGTCTGAGGAGACGTTTTCAGTGAATTGGGCTTGGCTTGCATACATAATCTTTGTGCTTCCTCCCCATTGCCTTGCTCAACTCACAAAATGCTCCAAAGATACTTATGCCCTTGTCTAACATCATAATTTTTACAATTGCTCCCTGAAAACACCTATATGTTGTCTGCCTTTAGAGGAAGCAAGGCTTATGCTGGGAATGCAATCAAAAGAGGAAGAAAAGGTCTTAAGCAATGGTTTCCACCACCAGGACAAAATTAAAAAAAAAACGAAACCCCAGTTTTCCCTTGCTAGCTGCTGTGAGCTTTTTTTGACAGCCCCGTTATACACTTTTAAACATCTTGGTAATTCCATAAGACAATAAAATCTGGCTAAAGCTCTTAGGGTCATAAAGAAACTAACATAATAATTAATGCCTAAACCAAATAGCCCAAAAGATTCAGACTAGCCAGAACATTCTGTAAGCTCTTAGCTTTCCTTATAACATTATTATCACAATATAACATTATAATTAAGGAATACAGAATCTTTTAAAGCATACACAAGAATTTGATTTCAATATACCCTCCCACACAAGAATCCTGTATAACATAGTGCTATGCTAAATTCTTACCCGCAAGTGTAGTTCTTTCTTCTTTCTACTCAACTTTCCAATAAAGTTTTCTGTAACTTAAGAGGTAGTTGGACTCTAAGCATGTTTATTCATGAAGATATTGAGAAACATGGGAATTATGGACCACCATAAAGACCTGCTGTCACGGCTCCCTCCTCAATACTAGGACTTCAATTTGTGTGAAAGACTATCTTCTCATGAGAGATACAGTCTGTGGGAACAGACATTAATAAGGCACACGTGCATACAAAGGATTGACTGCATTCTTTCCACACTTTTGGAGCATGGGTCCTATCATCACATTGTCTTATTTTTTCAGTGCAATAGCATTTTTCAGGAGGTAGGAGCCTTTACAAATGCTCGCTGACTAGGTTCTTTTCATCCTGTTCACTGGTTTACTTATTTACCTATTTGTTTTTGCTATTTATGTTAATGAGAGTGGGAGACCATATTTAGGACTGCTCAATGTCAATTTTCTACTTGCTGTTCAAAGGTCATCACAAGCAGTGCCAATCGACACCAGGTATCATAAACCAAAATCCAAGGGCTCCTGTATGCAAAACATGGGTTCCACATGTCTGGGTTTATTTATTTATTTATTTTTATTTTGCAGTTCATGGATCAACCCCATGAACATTTATCTCTAGTGACTACATAGTTTTGCATTTCTGAGACCCATGAATCTCTATATAATAAGAAAGTTGTTGCCAGTCTGCCACCTCTGAGGAATGCAAATACACTAGATTGTAACAAAAAATGCAATATTTCTGTAAAAGGAAGATATTCTTTTGCCTTGGAAGGTTGTTCAAGGTAAGTGCTTCAGGTTTCACACATATCAAGTGCCTCTGCAGGTGTTGGGGGGGGGGGGAACTAGCAGGCATCTTTCTGCATATTTCCTCAACCTTACTTCAGTTTAATTGTAATTGTATTAAAGAGCTTAAGAACTTTAAATTTGCTCTTCTATAGATTGACTTCAAATGCTCACTTCAATTTCACTGATTCCTCCTTTTGCTTCATTTAGTCTTCTCTTAAACTTCTCTACTCTATTTCTCAGTTTGGTTATTGTAAAATTTAAACTCTGTGATTTTTGAGGCAGGCAGGCAGGCAGATAAGGAAGGTCTCCCCATGGCAAAAACTTCTTGTTACTTAGTAAAAGCTGTTGAGAAGTAATAATGTTTTCAAAATGGTCGAGTTCATAGTTTGAGAAATGGTCCACATAATACCTCTAAAACTCAGTTTCCTGGAGAAGTAGAGGTAAAGTCTAGATTTTTTCATTTCCATTCCTATAATTATGAACCACTTGTGAGGCAGAAAAATTCAAAACAGAGAGAAAACACTTGTCTTTTATTTTCTTAAATGTCCATATCAAAACTTTTTCAAAAATCCTGGGGCCAGAACAGTGGCACAAGTGTTAGGGCATTTGCTTGAACATGCTAATTTAGAACAGACCACAGTTCAATTCTCTGGTGTCCCATATAGCACTTCAAGCCAGGAGAGATTTCTGAGCGTATAGACAGGAGAAAGCCCTGAAAGTCACCAGATGTGCCCCCAAAAACAAAACAAAATTAAAGAAGACAAACAAAAATCCTGTAATACGAATTTACTATACACACACACACACACACACACACACACACACACACACATGAATATATATACATATGACACTAGAAAGCTCTTTTTTCAATGTTGGAGAGATAGTACAATTGTGTTGCATGAAGCCAACTTGGTATTCTTCCCTAGCATTATTGATTATCCTCTGATTGCTAAAAGCAGTAATTCTAGTGTCCTGAGTCAGAATTAACACCTGGGTATTGCCAATAGAAATTCTCTTATTTGAACCCATTGTAAAACACACACACACATGCATGCATACATACACAAAAAAGTAAAAATATATATTTGTTATTTCTATACAAAATTATTTTGTATGTATTTGCATGTCTTGATTTTATCCAGGATAAAATGAGTACATGTATTCCTTTATTTTAGCTTTCTTTTATTCATATGATTTATTTAAATTACATACACATTGAGATAATCAAAAGAATTTTTCCTTTGGGCTGCTATTTAGTATTCCATGATATTTATAGGCCACATATTGCTTAACCAGTCAACATTGGAGGACATTTAATGTCATTCCAACCTTGACTATGAATAAAACTTCTATTAAAATGTGTGCCTATATTTTAGTATACTTTCATTTCTCACTAGGATAGCTCCCTGAATATATAATTGCAGAACAGAAAGAAAGTCTTTCTAGTGATTTTTTTTTGGGGGGGGTGGGAGGGGCACTCAATGCAGTGTGTTGGGGTTACTCTTGGCTCTCTTCAGGGCTCATTCCTGACTATGCTGAGGGAGCCATCAAAGATTCCAGGGATCAAACTTGGGTCAGCCATTTACAATACAAATGTCCCACTCACTGTGTTATTACTTTGTCCCCCAGAAATCTTCCTTTTGAATTTAAAAGAAATAAAAAGTTCCAAAATAGATATGTATTTTTCAATCTCTGTCTAAATTGTGTGAATGAACTAATTTCTCTGCATTCTGATTAGCATTTTCTGAGATCATTAATTTTATACTTAACCGTTTGATAGGCAGCAACGATATCTAATGGTAGTCATAATTTTCATTTTATTCTAACTAATAAGGTAATATTTTACATTTTTCAGCTTGTGTCAGTTATAAAATGTCCTGAGTACAATATATATTTATACTTTTGGAAATAATGACTAAAGAGAAGGTAGTAGGCAAGCTCACTTTCAAAATACAGCTAGAACTCAGGAAAAATGAACCAATCCTGACCTGGTTTTACTTAGAGATTTATCAGTCCTTGGATCTAAAGGCAGATAGCTATGGAAAAAAAAAAATTGAAGGAGCAACTGCTACGGAGTTCATCCCGGTTTGTTGGTGGTTTCCCTAATCTTCCTGGAGGTGAAAGGAGCCTATGAAAAATTAATGCCCTTGACATAATTATAGTTTGGTATGAGGGTACACTGCTGAAATTTTGAAGAAACTGATAATTTAGACAGAATTCTGTCTATTGCTATTTTAGGCTATTTGCATCTAGCAATTTAATCCTTACCTTTCACCTTCCAAATCTTAAAGAGGTCAGAGTTTGAACACTAGACTGGAAGTTAGATTTAAGAGCAGTGAACTTTTTTTTTTTTTTTTTTTTTTGTGTGCTTGGAAAGAGAACTACTTTGATCACAGAGACAGGATACATATAAAACTCCTTTTGTTTTCTTTTCCCATTGTTCAAAAGCAGCACTTTTTTGTTTGTTTGTTTGTTTTGGTTTTTTGGGCCATACCTGGTGACACTCAGGAGGTTACTACTGGCTATGCCCTCAGAAAATGCTCCTGGCTTGGGGGCCCACAGGGGATGCCGGGGATCAAACAGTTGTCTGTCCTAGGCTAGTGGCAGGCAAGGCAGATGCCTTACCACTCAGAGTCACCACTCCAGCCCCCAAAGCAGCACTTTTATATAAGCTTCTGGTATTCTTATTATCTGATTTTCACTCAAAAGACACAGATGGAAAAGAGAATCAAAATACTAATATCATAGTGTTACCAAGAGAAAGATAAAATATATTAAATTAGATGTAAAATAAGATAATGTCAGCAAGCAATTTGAAATAGAAAAATATTAAGTTCCTTAAAGAGAATTATAAAGTCACAAATAAAAAATTATGGCCGGGGCCGGGTGGTGGCGCTGGAGGTAAGGTGCCTTCCTTGCCTTGTGCTAACCTAGGACGGACCACGGTTCGATCCCCGGTTTCCCATATGGTCCCCCGCCTGCCAGGAGCAACTTCTGAGCGAATAGCCAGGAGTAATCCCTGAGCGTCACCGGGTATGGCCCAAAAAACAAAAACAACAACAAAAAAATTATGGCAATTAACAAAGAGATTTTGTCTTGTATGCAACTGATCCTGATTCAAATCCCTATACACAAATGCTCCTTTGAACATAAATGCTCCATTTATCCTAAAGATAAGAGTCTCCAAGATTCTGACCTCAACACACACAGTTGGGTACAGTTAAAAGACAAAGCAGCAGACATACAAAAATTAAATAAAATTATGCCAACTAAACACATAATAAAACAGGCCCATATATCTGGAAATATCTGTACAAATACAAACATAAGAAAACTCCAAGAACTTAAGATAATGAAAAACAGTGATTCTGTGTATTAATAATAAAGCAATAGAACAGAACACATATATATAATATTTTTTAACAAACTAGCAATCTCCCAGAAGAAGAAACAATTTGTGAAATCTGGTATTTATCATTTTTACTCAAATAGAAGAGTATACACAAATAAAATTTAAGTAAAAATGATCCTTATTCAAATGTTCCATAGCCAATATTAACAAAAAAAACCCCCCGAGAATAATACTCCAAAAGGTAGAGCAATGTTTTTCAGGCTAATATTTTAGAGAAATGTGAAGCAACATCCTGATTATTTTTGTTTGTTTGTTTTTGGGGCCACACCCGTTTGATGCTCAGGAGTTACTCCTGGCTAAGCACTCAGAAATTGCCCCTGACTTGGGGGGACCATATGGGATGCGGGGGGATCAAACTGCGGTCCTTCTTTGGCTAGCGCTTGCAAGGCAGACACCATACGTCTAGCGCCAACTCACCAGCCCCAACATCCCTATTTTTAACAATCAAATGTAGGAAAGAGTCAAAACACTTATATGATGACATGAGCATCATTCCATTTATGTTCATTAATAAATATGCATATTACAGATAAATTGAAAAAAATATTTATATACTTTAAGGAACATATTGGCTAAAGCACAATAATATTAAAGAGCTCAATACACCATTCACTACAATAGAAAGATAATCCAGTCAAAAAAAAATGTTTAGCAAGTAAGTCATGTTGTTGCATGTAGTGATTCATGAGATAAACATTATTTCCAAAATTTTTCAACAAAAATATTTTAATATCCATTATTTTCCAGTGTATATTGTACATTTTCAAGTATATGTCTAATGTTGAGATAAATAAACAAGTCTCAATAAGCTTATGAAAATCAAATCATATCAAACATCCAAATGCTAATAATATGAGATTGAAAACCAGCAATTAAAAGAAAACTGGAGCAACATCAAAGATGTGCAAACAAACAGCATGCATCTAGATAACTTGCATAAAAAAGATATCAAAGGAGAAAATTTAAAAAATACCTGGAGAATTATATAGATAAACAGACCAGGTATGAGATCCTATGGGACATAAAAAAAGAAATATTCACTAGAAAGTTTATTACAAAATAGTTCCATACAAATAAACTTAATTTATTTTGAATAAACAGTCTCACTATATATCTGAAGGGGCAAACATGGATAGGTGGCAGCTAGCAGAACAAAACTCAGCAGAGGAAAATATAATAAAATTTTAAGTAAAATAAATAAATAGAAAACAAATTACTATTAAAATCTATAGAAGGCAAGAGGTAGTTATTTGAAAAGATCAATAAAAGATTAATATCTGACTATGCACATTAAATAGATGATATCTAGCATACTGATAAAACCCTGATTTTAAGAATCAGCAATACGATAAGTTCAAGCTGATGTGCAGATATTTGAATGTTACTAATATGCTCTGATCACACTTATAGAAACAAATTGCTGATTGTCACAATATCTAAAATTAAATCTATGGTTAAGATATTTAACTTATTTTTTGTTTGTAAAATTGAAATTTGTTCAACAATATATTAGTGTCATTCTAAATATAAAATAACAGTATATGGACTACTTAGCTCAGTGCTTGCAATATAACATAAAAATAGTAATTACAATATAGATTTTACAATTATTTAAAATACTATTGATTATTATTACTAATATGTTGACATTTAAGACTGTCAACATCCTCAAATTAAGAATTGTCAGACTTCCATAAAATGCTAATGTTATATTTCTCTGTTGCTCCTAGATGCTTAAATTGTGCCGTTTTTTGGAGGGTTGTGTGAACACATTCAATGATGCCCAAGGTTTACTGTATTTTCCAGCATATAAGACAACTGGGTGTATAAGACAGCCCCCTAATTTTACAGTGACAACATAGGTTTAGGCCTATATTCACTGTATAATACAGAACATTTCTGTGCTGCAATTGTATTGGTAAGATTGGTGTTGAAACATTGATTTCCTAAAACTCAACTATAAATAACTTTGTAAATCACAATAGCTTAAATAAAAATTGCATTAAAATGATGCTGGAAAAGTTGAAGTCAAAATTCAGAACAAAAGGAGTCAGAATGGTGGCACAAGCAGTAAGGTATCTGCCTTGCCCTTGCTAGCTTAGGACAGACTGCAGTTTTGATCCCCTAATGACCCATATGATTCCCCCAAGCCAGGAGCGATTATTATTATTATTATTGTTTTGAATAATAATAATGTTATTGTTTTGAAAGCATAGTCTGGATTAACCCCTGAGTGTCACTGGGTATGGCCCAAATATCAAAATAAAAAAATTCAGAACAAAGAAATTTTATCATTAGCATGATGCATATATATTAAATAAATGAATTAATCTTGTATAAGAAGCCAATGAGCAATTATGTCGAATCTATCATAGTTCACAACTAGGCCATGAAAGGAAGTTTAGTATGATAAAGGAGAACAGAGAATGAACATGTATGGATTCAATCCATCTGGGAGCAACTTCAACTTCAGAAAGATGACTTTATTTTAGGTGAGAGCAAAATACTTTTTTTATATTAATATCTTTATTTAAACACCCTGATTACAAATATGATTGTAGTTGGGTTTCAGTCATGTAAAGAACACCCCCTTCACTGGTGCAACATTCTCACCACCAATGTCCCAAATCTCTTTCCTCCCCACCCCACCACTACTTGTACTCTAGACAGGCTTTCCACTTCCCTCATTCATTCATTCACATTGTTATGAAAGTTTTCAGTGTAGTTATTTCTGCAAAATACTTATAATGTTCTTCAGTCAATCAGGTTAGAGGAATGTGGGTATGAGCTCTGTGTGTTCAGGGGAAAGCAGGATGTGAGTTGTATTTTTGGAGATTAGAGGAAAGCTGGGTGTGTGCTCTGTGAATTTAGAGAAAAGGAGGGCATAGCTCTTTTTTGATACATACATGAGTCCTAAAACCTTTAAAACATACTGAGCATGTTTCTTAACAGAGTTCTTAATAATGTAGTTGGGCTTAAATTCTAAATTAAGGAAGCAAAAACAGAAATTAAAATACTTAAAGCAACATCAGACAAAAGTCATTAAAAATCATAAGTAAAATATATATTCTCATTGATTTGAAAAGGATATGGTATAACATCTGATACTAAGTATTTAATATATCTGCCTGTGATATATATACATATATGAACCTATGAAACAGTGATATAAATATAACACAATTGGGGTCAGAGTGATAGCACAGAGGCAGGGCGTTAGCCTTGCACATGGCCATCCTGGGACTGACCTGTGTTGTATTCCAGCATCCCATATGGTCTTCTGAGTCTGCCAGGAGTGATTTCTAAGTGAAAAGCCAGGAGTAACCACTTGAGCACCATTGGGTGTGGCCTCCAAACAAAAATTAATAATAACAATATCACTATTGAATAATAAGCAGAGAATTTTAATAAACCCTTATCCAGCACCCAGAGATAACACAGAGGTAAAGGGAAAAATGTACTTGCCTTGCATGCTACTATGATTTAATCCTTAGCTCCTCATATTCATCCTATTCAATCTTTAGGAGTAACATCTGAGCACAGAGTCAGGAGCTATCCTAGAGAACTTGGCTTCATAAATGAGATGTGCATAAACATCTTTCCCTAAAAATATAGAAACCTCTTCATAAATGATAAGCCATATCCATCCAGAAGGAACTTGAAAATGTTCTAATAGATACATTTATTAATAAATACAACATAGAGCAATATGATATCATATCGCAACTCTGAGAATGACTGTATTCCAAAACATAAAAAATAACTAAATTTTGAAGCAATATAGGTGGAAGTTAACAAAGGATGGGTAATTATGTTCCATATATATAGTAGAGTACTACTAGTTTAGTGTAAAGATACATTATGTCTTTTATTATAGACTGACTAGACTTAAATTTTATCAAGATTAATAAGGCAAATAAGAAAAGACTATCAATGTAAGTGGCTGCAGAGATAATGTTTTGTGTAAGGCTCTTGCCTTGCATTCTTGAATTTGGATTTGATATTCATCAGCAGATATGGTTCTCCAGGCGGAATCCCAAACATTGATTCAGTTGTAAATTCTGAGCCCTGCCAGGAGTGGTCCAAAAGCAAAACCAACCAAACAAAAAAGATTAGCAGTGCATTAGTTTACTCATCTGTGGAATATTCAGGAACAAAATGAATAATCAAAGTATTACAAAATAAAGTTTTCATTAACAATAATTATAGAAATGTTTACAACTATTTTATATACTTTAATTACTACTCTGAATGCCATATAAAGCATGCAAAATTAATCAATTATGCCCCAACTAGTCTCAATTCATATTGTTGCCTGGCTGCTTTTGTGTTTTACTGTTCCAATACATTGGAATACCCATTAACACACACCCATTTTAATCATAGGTTTTCAATACACTGGTGTATACTTGAACATACACATATTTTAATCAGAGGAACAAGGCTGACAGATAAAGACACATGAGCAACTCAAAGCAATTTAAATTGTCACAGCCATAGATAAAGGCACCCTGTTGTTTAAATATAAAATATAGAGTCCTATGATGATAAAATATAGAGTCCTAAGGTGGTGAGAGGTGGTGAGACCTTTCTCTTCTCCGCCTGATGCCTGTAGCCCCTTTGGCTGGCAGGTCTGTAAATTGCAGAGTAATAACAGATAATGATTTCACAGGCAGTCAGATGAAGATCCAGGCCCTAACCACCATGTGCATTTTTCTCACAAGGCATCTTAGCTAAGCAATCTCTTTCCTACTGCCCTCCATCCCTTTCTCTAGGCAACCCCTCAATTATCAACCACAGATCCCTCCCAGCCGTGGGTGGGTCTGACCATACAGGTGAGATTAGGATTTGGAATTGGGTTAAGGGTAACAGCAATCTATATTGATATATATTCTTTCACACTTTTGAAATTCTGATAGTAGCAATATATCAACTTCTCCTATATATTGAATTCATTGCATTCCAAAGTCTCTAATATGCTTTGAACAGATATTTTGCTTTTTCTTAATTCAGTTTGCTTTTATAAAATAGTTTCTTTTTATCCCAGTCAAAAATATTATTTCTTATTATATGAAAACCTCACTTATTTCTGTTAGGTAAAATGATAGTCTTATAATATGCCTCTTCTCTCTTATTATTATTAATATTTTTTTGGTTTTGGGACACACCCATATGCTCAGTTTTTAATAATGTCTCTGTGCTCAGAAATCATTACTAACAAGTTTGGTGTACCTATGGGATTCTAGGGTTGACTGTTTTACTTCAAATACTTTATTCTCTGTTCTGTAACTTTGGCCATAGTCAACTTGTTTAGATGCTCATAAATAGGAAGAATAATATGAGCTTCTGTATAAAATCAGAGGGAAACTTCATGTGTTCTGCTGCTCCTGTGCTAATGTTTCTCTTCTTAAATTGATTCACACTTAACAGAACCTATTTTAAAACAGGATACATACTTATAATGATATATTTAGACTTTTAAGTTAAAAGAAAGCAATCTGACACAACAATCTGATTAGATCCCCAATATGCAATTACAAAATAATATCTTCTCTGTCTTTTCACACAAGGTAAATGAACAACATTTTATTCTGCATGTATGTATGATTCAGAAGGATATAAACATATAATCACAATAAGAGTCTACTCACTCAATATGGATAGTAGTTGATCCACATTACTTATAATGTTGCTGTTTGACCTAAATAAAATTATTTTTACTACAACTGTACTAATGAAGTAACAGAAACTTTGTAGGGCTGAGATTCGATAAAGAATATACGGTGCAAAGTGTGTTTGTGGAAGAGGAGTTGGGGTAGAGGTGGAGGAAGGATTATCCCTGAGATAATAGTAGAGGGAAAATTCATTTTTGTTCTGTTGGAATGTTATGTGCAAGAACCCCTATTATTATTGCTATGGTAAAGTGACTGAAATTATTTTATTTTATTTTATTTTTATTATTATTTTTTTTTTTAGGTTTTTGGGTCACACCCGGTGAAGCTCAGGGGTTACTCCTGGCTATGCGCTCAGAAGTCGCTCCTGGCAGGCACGGGGGACCATATGGGAAACCGGGGGATCGAACCGCAGTCCGTTCTAGGCTAGCACAGGCAAGGCAGGCACCTTACCTCCAGCGCCACTGCCTGGCCCCAAAGTGACTGAAATTAAAGCAAACAAACAAAAAGATTCAGGGAGATTGATAATGCACAGATATGAGCTACAAGTGAACTCTTTTTACTTTAGCAATTTGCCTTGATATTAAGTTTGAGTCCTTAGAATTTAAAACCACTTAAGCTCAAATATATTTTAAAAAGTCTGGTTATCTTTCTTTTGCTTATTATAATCTCTATTTACTTCTAATCTCTGAACTTATTTTTTTTCTAATACTGCGTGTCTCTCTTCATGCCCTATATTCATGGCTTGAGAATAGATAGTATGCTTTGTATTGTGCATATTTGTTAGATTATTTGATAACCTAGTTAAACTTTTAAGGGATTATAATTAAAATATAAAATATCTTTACACATAACTGTCATGATAAAAATTATATGATTATGTAACTGTATTCTAACCAAAATTTTATACTTAAGCAAAATTTTATACTTGGACATAAGCAATCCTGCTTTTATAACAGTTAAGTGAAGCTGAAATAATATTTTGAGTAGTAAGAGAAAATATTTTTTTTTCTTTTTGGTTTTTGGGTCACACCCAGCAGTGCTCAGGGGTTACTCCTGGCTCCATGCTCAGAAATTGCTCCTGGCAGGCACGGGGGACCATATGGGGCACCTGGATTCGAACTGATGACCTTTTGCATGAAAGACAAACGCCTTACCTCCATGCTATCTCCCGGGCCCCGAGAAAATATTTTTAAACTTCAGATGTACAGATTATAACAAGCAAATTTTTTATATTGAGACTTAGACTTAATTTTAAATTTTTGGAATTTTTAAAGTTCTCAGGTACTTAAGGGTTATTTATACTAAAATAAATACTCATAATTAATTGTTGAGTGATTATTTAGCAAATGTACTTAAGACTAAGACTCAATAGTATATGTAATTAAGACAAGGATCTTTGTAGGTCAAATTATTGAAAATAAATTGCAGAAATTAAAGTGCAAATTTGTT
The DNA here is from genome assembly GCA_004027635.1 of Crocidura indochinensis. NCBI lineage: Eukaryota > Metazoa > Chordata > Mammalia > Eulipotyphla > Soricidae > Crocidura > Crocidura indochinensis. The sequence continues at coordinate 19,719 of PVKC010004581.1, forward strand.
CTTGCATTAGTATCTAAAATAACCTGGTTGTATTTTAGAAATTTTTCCTTTATTAATTTTTACTATTCTTTATTAAAATGTTATTAAGATTAACAAACTTTATAAAAATTCTTTGATATTTGTAATTAATATTAATGATCTCTAAGCAAAATTGAAAACATAATGCTACTGAAAGGAGAAATAACTTCTAAAACAAAAATTTAACTATAATTATGAAACTAATTTAAAAGTTAAATGTAATGCATCCTTATTAGTTTGCTTTGCATTATACAATAATAATGTATATATGTTATATATACAACACTTCCTTTGCATGTGATATATCCATCCTCATTCAATTTTAATTGAATTTAAACTATATTGAATTTAAAATTAGATTTAAAACTAGGTTTTCATATTGGACTTTTTCTAGAAATTTGATACACAAATCTACTATAGCATTATATGATTTTGAAGAACTCTGTAAACAATGTTATCGATTTCATTATCATTAAATAAAATAAAATTAATTTGATATTAAACTATGGAGTCTGATCAATTTTAGTTGTAGTAGAACAGCCCTTAGGATGGACTTGGATGGAGAATGGAGGCCTTTGTCCTTAGGCTCAGGACCACATGGCTCCATCCTCCATTAACCAGCGGGTCTGGGGTCCAGGAAAGCATTGGGTATTGAACTCACTCACAGGCAGGCTTCATGAGAGACAACATCTTTATTGCTCTAGCCAGCTGATGTGGCTGCTAACCATTTACGCATGTCCTTCATAGCTAGTCCTACATCTTCTTTCATCCATGTCACCTCTGACCTCCATGCTGGCAAAGATCCAAAAGGGCAAATGGCCTTAATCCCCTGGATCAAAGCCTTATATAACGTTTTCCAAGACCCCTCCCAGGAAATGGGCAGAGTCTTGCAGGTAAAGTAAACGTAATATCCGTTCCCAAGATCCCGCCCAGAAATGGGCAGGTCTCAGGTAGATACCTGTACCCTGGGATGGAGCTACAGTTGGAAGATATTATGAGTGAGGCTATGAATGTACTTCCAAATCATAGTCTTGCAATAGTTTATTTTATCTTTTCCATATGCCAGATAAATACAAGATTATTGTTGATCAAATAACAGCAATGATATGATATGATATGATATGATATGATATGATATGATATGATATGATATGATATGATAGCCAAGCTATCATGTATGTTGATGAACAACTTTGAGCACAAAGAACAGATATAATATCAATTACATATTATAGGTTTGGGGCAAGTAACTGGACTTAACAATTCCTCTGACAAGTGATATATGTCAGCATTAATTAAATGAGTTGTTGTTCTTTTGCTTATTTTCCTGTATTTTGCCTTATTTTCCTGTCACAGGCCAATGTCATTATTCCTGGCTCTCACTGAGGAATCATTCCAAAATAAATATTTATTTGTAGGATCTGCATTAAATTACAGAAAGAGGGGCAGGAGTGATAGCACAGTGGTAGGATACTTGCTATACATGCAGCGGACGCAAGATGAATCACAAAATCATGCCTTTTAATAGCATATTCGAATCCAGGTTCGAATCCAGGAATCCCATATGGTTTCACAAGCCAGCCAGGATTATTTTCTGAGCTTACAGCTAAGAGTCACCCCTGTGCTCTACCAAGTGTGATGCCCCCCAAAGAAAACCCAAATTACTGGAAGATATCTGATTTGTGAACATATTTTTATGGGCACTTTCTTTAAAAGATTAAAAAACTTAATAAGTGTGTTATATAAACTGGAAATTCCATTTGTGTCCTTTACCAAGCTAGTGCTAAAAGAAAGGGAGAAATACAAATATACTGCATATATTTACCATACTAACATGGAAACAGTTTATGTATCATGTTGTTTTATTGTTTTCAAATAGTTCTGGCAGAACATTTATCATATTTTGTTGGATAATCATAAAAGGTACTACATGCTCTACTTCCCTTGCTTCATATAGTTTAAAATATCATAACTATAGAATACATACATAATTTAAGGAAAATTAAACAAATAGCATACTTAGCTCTTTGTTACAAGTTTCCCTTCAATCTATTTATGGAACCATTTTTTTTGACTGCAATAGAAAAGTCATAACAGAGTAAATCTTTTACTGTAAAATAGCTATTTGGTTGTCTTTGACTAATATAATAGCATTAAAGATTCATGTGTAATTAAAAATTATTGGAGCCCGGGAGATAGCATGGAGGTAAGGCATTTGCCTTTCATGCAAAAGGTCATCGGTTCGAATCCCGGTGCCCCATATGGTCCCCCGTGCCTGCCAGGAGCAATTTCTGAGCATGGAGCCAGGAGTAACCCCTGAGCACTGCCGGGTGTGACCCAAAAACCAAAAAAAAAAATATTTATTATATGTTTTTGGATTTTAGTTTATACCTGGATATGTTTATGGGTTACTTCTGGATCTGTGCTCAAGGATCATATTTGACAGTGGTCAGGAGATCATATGGGATGCCAGGGAATTAAACCTAGGTTATCTACATATAAGGCAAGTAGTCTATCTACTTTACTCCATTTCCAGCTCATTCTCATGCTTGATGAGGTTTTTATTTTAAATGAAATAAAATAAGATATTAATATTTCATTTGTTAGACGAATATAAATGTTACATTTAATTGCTTTTCATAGCCTAAAGAAGTTAAAGAATGGATTCAAAATTATATGGTCTAAAAAGCTCTCTAATCAGTTTGTATGGCACATGTTTTTATTTATTGCATTATTTCCAAGTAAAGATATTTTCAACTTGAGTAGACAAGGATAAAATATGTTTGTCTACCTTTTCTCAAGATTGAAGAATTTTATTAGCAATGTATGCTATTTACCTTCAAGACATGTTTTATATTAAATAAAAACCTTGGAAAAGCAGAAGATGTGAAAGGGGAGGCTCAAGAAATTGAATAGCTAACAGCAATTCAATGAGTGTAATACAGCACATCTGGACTTTATTAAAGCATTTTATACAGTGTTTGATGATGTTTTCTTGAAAAATAATTCACATTTTACTGTCAGAATCAGTTGAAGCACATCATCCATTAGGTTTTTAGTGTCAGTTAACCTTAGATAAAAATGTTTGTTTTTTCTTTTATAATAAAATTCACAAATATAGATATTTAAAATATTATAAAGCAAATCTAAGGAAAAGTGGAAATAGCTCAAGTTGGCATTGTAAGGAAGATATCAAACACCATATTCTTCCATAAATTTGCTGCATTTACCTTTATATAATTATTCTTTGAGATATCATTCCTATCTATATCAATCAAATCACAGGCACCCACACAAATGAAAATGGGGTCAGAAATGTCTTAGCATCATTCCACCAGCTCTGGAATTGTGACCCTCGGCCTTTTTGACAGTGTCTATATAGAACATTACACATAAGAAATAAAATCCCATGGGGCCAGTGAGGTGGCATTAGAGGTAAGGTGTCTGCCTTGCAAGCGCTAGCCAAGGAAGGACAGCAGTTTGATCCCCTGGTGTCTCATATAGTCCCCCAAAGCGAGGGGCAATTTCTGAGCACTTAGCCAGGAGTAACCCCTGAGCATCAAACGGTGTGACCAAAAAAAATAAAAGAAAGAAATAACATCCCTAATTATTCGTTATAAAATTTTAAAGAACTCACATCCTACAAATCCAAATTTAATAACAATCAATAATGGCTTTTCAAAGTTGTATGTGAATTAAATTATTCCAATCAAATCTCTATTGAAATCTATTTCAATAAAGATATAGTCATCTGTGCCCAACAGTCTCATTTGAATGTACCTTCTTGGGGAGTTGGATATCTAACTTAAATCATACATTTGGTGGCCTACTGAATAAGACATACTTCAGATAACATCAATGGTATCTTAAAAGTAGATTTGCAAAAGTCATCTCCAAAATGTGTATAGGGAGTCACACCAAAACATACTATAGGCCTTTATTTTTTAAGTGGGTGCTATGATTTTGTGGTCACAGCCTGCAGAGCTCAGGGGTTAGTCCTGGTTCTGAGCTCAGAAATTGTTCCTGGAAGGTTCTGGGGACTATACAGGATGCCAGGTATTTAACCTGGGTTGGTCCAGGTCAGCAGAGTGCCAGGCAAATGCCCTACAGCTGTGCTATCACTCTGACCCCAGTGGGTGCCATTTTTATGCTTGATTTATTATTATACCAGAAGATACCATCATATGACTATGTCCCTGCTCATTTAAGTGTTCCAATATATCCTGAAAGAAAGATTTAATATATCTAGTGTTTTTTTGTTATTTTGTTAAGATTTTTTGTTTTTATTTTGTGACCACACCCAGCAATGCTCAAAGTTCATTGTTCTGCACTCTGGAATCACTCTGGGTGGTACTTGAGGATCAGACTAGATGCCAGGCGTTGAACACAGGTAGGCCATGAACAAAGCAAGCACCTTACATATTGTATTAATTCTCTGGCTTTAGTATTTGTTTTTATATTAAGTTACTATATTTTTGGAAATTAGAACCAATTCTTTATATCTGCCTATGCAAACCCAGAGATCATATGTTTTAGGGTACCAAAAGAAGCTCTTTTTTGTTAAACTATTAGCAAACTCAACAAGTAACAAACAGAAATACACGTTTTCCTGTCCTTCCTTTCTCTCTTCCATTTTTTCTTTTTTCTTTCCAGTAACAGCTTTCACGTATCTGTAAACAAATGCATCATTAGCAACTATATCAAATATGTGATGCATTTTAAAACAAATAAAGAATCAAAAAATTTAAATGTTTAAAGTTATTAAATAAAATAGTAAAATGAAATGTCAGAAAAGTTCATAATTAAACTGCAATAACTGAATTTGAGATAGAAAATTTAAAGTATTGGTAATAAAATTGCTCATGTGGAGAATGGCAGAGTGGATAACAGCAAACACTTCAATAAAGAAATATAATTAAGCCAATTATAAGTCAAAGAAGTTGAAAAAAAAAGGGCAAATGGACTATAAAGTTTCAATAGCAAACAAGTATGAGAAACAAAAGAAAGAAACCCTGTTAGACATAATCTATATTTTACCTACTTATGATCACAATGACAATGAAAAAATAAAAGTATAAAAAGAAGTGAGCATAGTTTAACAAATGTGCAGAACAAAAAAAAATGGCCAAAACATTCACATTATTGAAATTCTAGAGAGAAAAGAAGTAAAGTTGAGTATATGATTTGAAGAAATAGTCTAAGTACTTCTCTAACTTGGGAAATGGTATACTATAACTAAGAAAAGTTTCAAATGATTAAAACTTAAGAAAACTCACATAAAGAAGCAATATAACCTATAAAAGCCAACTGTAGATTGGTAGAATAGCAAATTCAAGATCAGAAGGATAGTACAGCAGGAAATATTCTTGTATAGCATGATGTCACTTTGGTTTCTATTAAAGTTTGTTCCCATCTTTTATGAACTTTGATAAAGTGCTGAAAACTTACAGGATGGCCCTAAAGCAAAGTATATAAAAATAATCAAATCTGTAATTGTATTCTTTCTGGAATAAGTTATGTAGAATTATAGAAAAGAGAGCTTTGTTTTTGCTTTTTGTTTTGTTTTGTTTTTAATTTTGGGTCACAACGTAGTGCTCAGAAGTTACTCTTGGCTCTGTGCTCAGAAGTCACTCCTGGCAGGCTTGTGGAACCATATGGGATGCCGGGATTCAAACCGGAGTCCATTTTGTGTTGGACGCATGAAAGGTAAATGCCTTACCACTGTGCTATCGGCCAGGAAAGAAAGTTTTTCAAAGAAGTTAACACTAAAGACTTAAACACCAAACCATATTTATAAGAAAAGTAAATGAATGGCATTTGTCTGAAAAGAAAGAGTGCTAATAAATAAGAAAATATAGATAAATTGATATAGATAAATGGTAAGGGCAAATATCTTCAGAACATAAAAACTAAAGCACTTAAGATTAAAAGTTGAACAGTAAAATAATTATCTTAGTGACACATACAAACATATGGAATATTATATAAAATTATAGTGGTTAGACTAGGATGGTGGTTGAGAAATGGAGACACTGATTAAGGGAAGGTCACACTTGCTGTGGGATTGGTGATTCACATAATTGTATTATGAACAAATCACCTATAATAAAAACATTTTTTTTTGGTTTTGGGGTCTCACCCGGCAGTGCTCAGGGGTTACTCCTGGCTCCATACTCAGAAATTGCTCCTGGCAGGCACGGGGGACCATATGGGGCACCAGGATTCGAACCGATGACCTTTTGCATGAAAGGCAAACGCCTTACCACCATGCTATCTCCCGGGCCCCAATAAAAACATTTTTAAAAATTCCAAAGATGGGGAAAGATATAGAGAGAAGGGCTTAGTATATAAAAGCAATTAAATTGCTAGAGTCTGTAAGAGAGTGTAGTAGCTGACCTGGGTCCTCCAAACCCAGAGTTAAAATCAATCTATTTGATGAAAGAATTGGAAAAGCCATGAGCTCCAGCAAAAAGCCTGCCACGGTTTATAAGTAAATAGATCTTTGGAACAATAATATTTGTATAAGAAAAAGTTCTAACGAGAAAGTTCTCAATATTTAGTGCGTGTTGTACACAAACTTTTATAAAAGACCTAATGTAAACATAGTGATATCAGGTTCTCAAAGAATTATAAAAATGTAATAAGCAATAATTGTAATGAGAGAGCCACAAATACGTATGCTCAAAAGAGCCTTAAGCATGATAATGTTTATGAAGTCCTGAAATTTATCAAAAGGGGGGCCGGAGTGGTGCACAATGGTAGGGCACTTGCCTTGCATGTGCCTGACCCAGGATCCACAACGGTTTGATCCCCGGGTGGTCCATTTGCTATCCCTAGCCAGGAGCGATTTCTGAGCGTATAACAAGGAGTAACCCCTGAGCAATACCAGGTGGGATCCAAAAAACAACAAAACAAACAAACAAAAAAGAAATTTAACGAAAGGATTTACAAGCTATGGAGTTTGTGCCCCAAAGGTTTATGAATACAGTGATTATTTTCACATGTTTTCATCATCAGAATAATCCATACTTGTAGAAAGGGTTTTTCTAATTGTGCATTTCTATTACCTCTGTATCACCTTTTTGGGTTGCCTGAAAGGAAGAGAGAAAACGAATTAAACATATGTATCCGAGAGAAGGCTGCACAATTATCTGGTTTCTCATGTTCTGTGAGTTTCTGTGAGCTCTGTGAGTTCTGTGAGCTCTCTGAGTATTGCTGCAGAGGTGGGAAAATGATGGGAACATTGGAGGAATCTATATCCAAGAAACTTATATTGACTCTGATAAAGAAGAAAGTTGGGTCTTTCATTTGGCTAGAAAATGTCTCACACATACTTCTCATGGGTAGCAACACTTTTTAAACATTTTTCAGCTTTCTATTTCTTTTTTTTTTTTTTTTTGGTTTTTGGGCCACACCCAGTGACGCGCAGGGGTTACTCCTGGTTATTAGCTCAGAAGTTACTCCTGGCTTGGGGGACCATATGGGAAACCTGGGGATGGAACCGCGGTCTGTCCTAGGCTAGCGCAGGCAAGGCAGGCACCTTACCTCCAGCTCCACCACCCGGCCCCTCTATTTCTTAACTATGTAGCGCTTAGGGGTTACTCAGTGGTTACTCAGGGTTACTCAGGGGTTACTTTTTTAAACATTTTTAAAAACTCAACTTTCTACTTCTTAACTATGTAGCACTCAGGGGTTACTTTTTTAAACACTTTTTAAGCTTTTTAAGCTTTCTATTTCTTAACTATGTAGCGCTCAAGGTTACTCAGGGGATTCTGCACTAATAAATCGCCCCTGGCAGGCTCTGGGGACCATATGGGATGCCGGGATTTGAACCTCAGACCTTCTGCATGCAAGGCAAAAGCCCTACCGCTGTGCTATCTCTCTGGTCCCCTTAAGTATGTGTTAAGCCTCAAAAATTGAGCTTGTTTACCCCGTCTTCTTCACCTAATTCTTCAAATGTAAGTCAAGAAGTAACTAATTAAAATCACCAGAGGTTGAGCAGAGTTTGATTCATGCTGTCCCATATGGTCACCTGTGTCCACCAGGAATGTTTCCTGAGTACAGAGAAAGGAGGAATCGTGAGTTACCCAAACAAATTGTAGCCCCCCCCCAAATTGTAACTAGTTAAAAAAAGACATATACTTGATGATTTCACTCTTGCATGTGTTACATATAAAGATAACAAAATAATTAGTCAAAGAAAACAAAAATCAATAGTTACATTGTGAAATAAATTACCAGAGTGATGAAGAGAAGACTTAAAAAAGATGAAAAATAAATTTTATAGAAGATAATTTTAATTTTTAGTGACGAACTTGATGCAATGTATATGGATATTGGTTTATAAGGAAAAACAAGTGACAGTATGTAGCTTTCAATACTACTTTGATTAAAATAAAAAAGTTATTATTAGAGTTTAAAAGATATAGAATTAAAGAATAAATTATAAGGGGCTGGAGCAGTGGCACAGAGCTTAAGGCATTTCTTTTTTTTTGGGGGGGGGGTCACACCCAGCAGTGCTCAGGGGTTACTCCTGGCTTCATGCTCAGAAATTGCTCCTGGCAGGCACAGGGAACCATATGGGACACCGGGATTCAAACTGATGACCTTTTGCATGAAAGGCAAACGCCTTACCTCCATGCTATCTCCCGGGCCCCAGCTTAAGGCATTTCTACCTTATTCATACTAGCCTAGGAAAGACTGTGGTTCCATGTTCCAGGGTCCCATATGGTCCCCTAACGCAGGAACAATTTCTAAGTTCATAGCCAAGAGTAACCCCTGAGCATCACAGGGTGTGCCCCCCAAAAAATAATAAATTACAAGAGTAATTTGAAAATATTATGAACACATTCAAGTGAAATCGCACATTTGGTCTCAGTTCATAGCAAAAAATACATGTTTTATTAGCATTTCTATCTGATTGCTTATGCAAATCTAAAAGACAAAAATGACAAATTACATTTTTAGATTAATCCCCTGTGGTAATATCTTTAATGAGTGGAAAGGATTCACTCCAAATATTGAGCACAGGTAATCAGCTTAGATGTTTACAATATATGAATTAATTGATATTTTATTTTTCTTTCATAAACCCTAACAATTTATGTATTCAAACAATCAAGATTGTACAAAGCAGAACTTCTGTTTCAATTGTGTTCTGACTATAGGTCTAGTAAAATTTTTGGCTTAGCAGTAAGGTTTTGAGCAATTATAAGTATTTATGTGTTCCTTCAATATGAAATATAAACTGAAATAGCAATCTACACATTGGAGAGAAAAAATAAAATTTATTTGTGGAAGAAGGTACAGTGTAATAGGACTGGCAGAATTCTGTAATATTAGTGAATCTTACAATTTATCACTCCTACTCACAATTAAATGCTCAGAGCAAATTCATGGTCAACCATAAGGTCAATAAAATTGATTTTCTACTCGGAAAGGAAATTCAAATTAGACAATAGTGAGATATAAGTGCATAATCCGCTTACACATAAGAGAAAAATGAATGAACCTAATACATTAGTTACATGATAACGGAAAATACAGCCCTAGGTAGTCAATAGTTGGATAGTAAATAAACAAAGATTAAAGTGGAAAAGATTTAGACAAAATCCTAAATTATAGTAAGAAAAAAATAGAAGCATGGAGAGTCTAATTAGAAAGAAAAGTCAAAGCTTCTAGTTGAAAATCAAGAAATCGATCCACAAAGGAACAAAAAGGATATACATCCATGAATACATATGGGGCATTTTTATTAGGATCAAATTGTACTGAGTGGTGCTTAAAAATGATTACCTATTAAAATAGATATATTCAGAATAGATGGGAATGCTTGGCTAAAACTCTACTGCAAGGAGGAAGGATGATATATCATTTTAAAGCCTATATTACAATGAGATATTTAAAAATACTAAAAATGAATTTAGAACACTCCTTAAAAATAATCTTGACACTAAATCCAAGTTAAATATTTGCATACTGAATTCTGTGCATTCCCATAGTGGAGGTGTCAAACAAATGAGGTAGTTAACAGAGAATGAGATGATGGCAGTAAAGCTGTCTGAAAACACATTCTCTGTCAAATAAATAGATGCTAATTTTTAAAAAACCACAAAAGAATTTCAACAGATGTGAGACCAATGAATAGCTTTTTCCTCTACCAAGGCCTACAAAGATTCCTCTAATAAGGAAAACATAAACTTCACTTCAAAGATGTGGAAATTGAGTTTTAGCTCTTCATCAGGTAATAAATTTGAGCCACTTTAAAATTATATTGCAGAAAGAGACCAGTCCTTCGCATTCATCAGACAGTACTCATGATTGACTTTGTACAGTGAGGAATAATAACATTTGTAAACTCTTGTAACAGATACCAAAAAATGAAATATTTGTCCTTTCTTTGTTCCTCTTTTTCATAACACTGCAAAAACTTTACCTAGTAGAATAAAATAGGACTTCAAATTGACTAAATCCCACATTTTACATCATAGAGCACAGTCACTTCGGGAAAAAAAAAAAGACAACAGAAATTATAAACTGGAGTGAAAGGATATTTAAATACTCAATGAATCTTCTACAAATTTAATAAGAATTAAAAGTGTAGTCAGCTGAAAACAGTACCAAAAATGGTTTCGAATTTTATGGTGCACTCTTCATTATTATACTTGCTATACCATCCATTTACAATAATGTAGACACATTTTTTTAAGGGTTATAGACCACTTGATATTAGGCCCATAGCAATAGTACAGTAGATTGGTCACTTAGCTTGCACACAGTCAATCTGGTTTTGATGCCTGGTGCCCTAGAAGGTCTCCCAAACTCAAAAGGAGTGATCCCTGAGTGCAGAAGGCCCTGAGAACTTCAGTGTCCAGTGGTCACTTGAAATTTGCACTGGATTACCCAATCTCTTCAGATCTCCATGACTGGAGGGGTCCTAATGTGAACAACTTAGATGTCAGTTACTGCCCTGGGTCACATATCTTTTCTGTTATTGATGGAATCAGTAAGACTTGTTGACACTCAGGTTTGGTGAACATCACTTGTGTAAGACATGAAAGGGATGCCATGGCCTGAAATACACAAGCTAAGAGCAGGTGAAGATTTATCCATTTAAGATAACGATGAAGCAGACAAATGTCAGTCCTTTTAAGTTTTGACAAGAACACACAATCATCTGAAATATAAAATATCACAGAAGTATTTCAAACCACAGAAACTAAAACAAAAGTTCGAAATGCCTGCTTAACACTTAGTTGATACTGGTTACAGTATAAATATGTTGCTTCTATGAATAATTATTGAAGATCACATTGTCTATTCACAAATTTTTGTTAAGGTTTTACTAAATTGAAGAAATAAATGACTTTTGAGATAAGAAAAAACGGAATGGTCTTTTTTTTTGATAATGTATTAGATCTGAAGTGTAGGTAATTCCGCTTTTTCATATCAATATGGGAAGGATATTTGTAGTACTTTCAGATTTCTCTTTGTTAAGAAAAACATTGTCACTTTTAAAATACATTGCTTTGAACTATAAAGATGAACAAGGGTGAACTGAGAGCATGGAATCCATTTGAATGAGGAGATAGGATTAAAAATAAGTAGTATTGGGGCCGGGCGGTGGCGCTGAAGGTAAGGTGCCTGCCTTACCGCGCTACGGACCACGGTTCGATCCCCCGTGCCCCATATGGTCGCCCAGGCCAGCCAGGGGCGACTTCTGAGCGCATAGCCAGGAGGAACCCCTGAGCGTCACTGGGTGTGACCCAAAAAAAAAAAAAAAAAAAAAAAAAAAAAAAAAAAAAAGTAGTATTTTAGAAAATCTAAGTAAGAAATACAATTGTGCACTAGAGGATAGCAGAAAAAGCTGTAAATATGCTTATAATTATACTAATAAAACTTCTTTGTAAGGAGTACTTTACCAAAATTCAATATATCAGATAATTATGTGTTTGAGATGATATAAACACTTTGGTATATAAGTTTATAAGCTGGAATGTGTAAAAACAAGTTTTTTTATTATTTGAATTTAGAATTATATTAGAATTCTGTCATTGTTTTATATATACTATAAAGTGTTCAGACTTTAGAAAGAATAAAATCTTAGAACAATATTATAGAATTGTGTGAAAATATTTAAGTAAATTTCTAAAACCTTTTGAGTATTGAAAATAAAGTTTCTAAAACATAAGGTGATGAAATAATTATCAAAGTATAACAGCTTCATTTTAGACATTATTGTTTTTCCAGAATATGATCAAGCTAAAACTGAAAATGCACTGTAACACCAGGGTCACATCACAATTACTCAGAGCTCTGCTTAGATTTATAAGCAATTTTGGCTTTACCAAATCCTTACAGATTAGTATTTTTTTTAAACCTGGATGGTGTCCAATGAGGTAATTACATTGTAATAGTGTAACTAAAAAGACCTCTATGTGATTAGTACTTACATCATACAGAAGAAATAATTAAGGAAAAAATCACTTCAGGCAAGATGTAATTTTCACTAGAAAATACATGGGATGTAATTATTCATTGATACTAGTTCTGAAAAGAACCGACAGCTAGACATTAGTACTATAATTGTAGTCCAGAAATTTTCAATGATGAAGATGATTAAGTTTCTTTAAATTAAAGGTGTTAAAATAGTGAAATATATTTTATTCATTTATTGCCATAGGGATCAGTGCACATGGGGAAAAATGATCTAACATCTAGATTAGGCCTTCTAGTAGCCAAATTAAAACTATATCAAATTTAGCAAACTAGCAGCTTGACTGATACTGTACAAAAACTCCAGGCTATAAAAACATTAAGCATGTGATATGATTGCTCACACTTTACTTGTTAATCTATAGATAGAATTCATTTGTTCCAAATGCTATTTGAATAATGGCAATGTTTTAAAATGATCTCTTATTACATATGGATAAATTAAAAAATATACAATAACTAAAAATATCTTAAAATCTTGTCTGTAACCTGAAATGGCCATTTATATCATTCCAAATATATTTTGAAAATACACATATATCTTTAATTTTGTTTTCCCCATTTTCTGACATATGATCATCAGGCAATACAACTCACCAAATATAATTCTTAGAACTTTGACATTCAAGTACAACTTTGTATATCTCTAGGAAGAAGATTTAAAAATAAGTCTCCAGAAAATATTTTTAGACTTTTCTATTAATTTTACTAGCTTATTATTCACAAAAATGAACCTTTATTTTAATATACTTATGCTTTATGCCTTTGAGTGGAATAATTTAAGACAAATATTAAAATTTACTCATTGAAAGGAAAATGTGTACTTACCGACATTTACTATCTTTGATAATTTGTTTATTTATTTTAATTGGGGTCAAAACTGGAGGAGTTCTGGGAAGATTCCTAAATTATTGTTCAGGAGTGATCTCTGGCATTGCTCAGGGGATTTGCTCAAATTTATTTTATAGAAAGTAAGTATCCTATTTTCTATACTTTCATTTCAGCCCAGTTTATTATTCTAGTACTTCAAAACACAGAGTACTGTTTCAAATTACAGAGGTCTGATGGACATTATGTGAAATGTCCTGCTTTTTTTTTTTAAATAAAGTTGCTGTAGATAGTTTTGTTGTTCCTATAATATTGATTTATTTGTTAGATATTTTAAATTAGGATTACTGATCTTATTTATTTGTTCAGGTTTTCCAAATTTAAATTTCATTTTTTATATTTAGTATCAATGTTTTAGAACTCAAAACATATGACAAACCAATTAATGGTTTAATCTAGTCCATTAATATTTCAATTGTGTTTTTAAACTTTAATATAAAATAATAATTAAATCAAAAGTGTTACAATTGATTAAGGAACAAATACCTAACTCTACATGAATTCAAGTATATTATTAATAGAAAGCTTTGGCACACATATTTTTAGAAACATTTACTTAAATCATATGTAGATCTGCTTATTGATATACATCACTAAATAGAATTAAATAAGGTAGACAAAATTTAAAGTAAAATATAAAAATAAAATTCATGTCTACAAAATTTCTACACTTAATTCTCTTAATTCTGATATCATATATCTGAATTTTATATTTAAAATTTTGCTGCCTTAATAAGTTATATTGAGTCTTCTAATTCATATACATGATATACATTGTTTTTAGCATTTTCATATTTCCATGAACAAAGTTGCAGTGTAAAGTTATGGCATTTTTCTTATAAATTTATTGATAGATATGCATTTCACTTGAACATTTTATAAATTATTTCACAGAAAAATCTTGTGACCCATAGAATGAAAGATAATATCACAAATTGATATTTAATATAATTACTTATTCAATGTAATGAAAATAAGATATTTACTTTCAAAATGTAATTGTAAAGTGTTTTCTGAATTCCATTGATACTTTAAAATTCATAATATATACAAATACGTATATATGATTATATACATATAAGCATGTAAATTAGCATTGATACTCTATGGATTTTTGCCTTCCAGAAAATAGGGTGGATTGAAATTACGTGGAAAAATAAAGAATGTAGAGACACTTTAAATGGAAGGTTTTTTTCCCTTTAAAATAATAGGTTTAGTTGATAGAGGCTATGTAGATAAATGAAAAATTGATATTGTTCAAGTATTCTAAATCAGAAATTTAATAACAAACTACTCACTATTCAATTATATCATTGAATTATATTTTATATATCTGCATTATGTAAACTATAAAATTAAAAAACTTCCATTTTTAAAGTAAAGTTTTATATGTTTGCTATATAGGCAAAATAAAATTTGGGCTTATATATTTGCTTATGGAAGATATAAACTATTTGGCCTAGAGAGATAGCATGGAAAGTGGGACATACAACTTTCATGAAGACTAATTCTGATACCCAGTACATATGATATTTTGGGTGTGGTTCTACCCAACCCCTAAAGCAGCATGTATATACAATTATAGAACTATTTATAATAAGATTCTCTAAAATTGATAGCTAATGAGATAAAAGAGCACAACTTAAAGTAAAAACAATTTAGGCATATATAGAAAGCATCTGAAAATTATACAAAAGATAGTATCCATAACATATATATCTATAATGTATAAATAGGTTTTACAAAACACTGTGTTAAAAACTTTTTAAAATGAAGTTTAAAAAATTAATCTTATTTACAAAAGATGAGTCTAAAAGTGAAAACAGATTTTATCTTCACTTAGAATCTAAATATTAAAAATGAAAATTCATTAGTCATGTTTCTAGAGACTTATATATTATCAGTGTAAAAGAGCATGCTGTACCTAATGAAATATTTAGAAATAGCAATTTTAAAACTTTTCATTTTTGTATGAAATCAATTTAATACTCAAAGATGCATATTTGGAACCTTTTATTGTCTCTTTTTTTTGGGGGGGGGCACACCCGGTGACACTGGCTATTCGCTCAGAAGTCGCTCCTGGCAGGCACGGGGGACCAATTGGGGAACCGGGGAATTGAACTGTGGTCTATCCTAGGTTAGCGCAGGCACCTTATCTCCAGCGCCACCGCCCGGCCCCCTTATTGTCTCAATAATAATATAGTAAAGTAGAAAATGAATTATTTTGTGGAATGTGATTAATTTGCATTACTATGCTCTTTCTAGGTTAGCATTAAATAATATTAAAATCTTATTTA
>PVKC010004582.1:0-28628 GCA_004027635.1 Crocidura indochinensis
AAAAAAAAAAAAAAGAACCCACACTATTTACGCTTATCTTTTTATCCATCTCTAAATGAGCTACTCAAAGATGTACTACACAATTCAAACCCCAATTGCAACAACAACCCCTCTACTCAATACAATAACACAACAGCCCTTTCTGGTGGAAATCTCCTTTTATGTCAAAGGGGTAAATGCCCCCATTAAAAGACACAGAGTAGAAGGGTGGACCAGGAAACTAAAACCATATATCTGCTGCCTTTGAGAAACACACCTAAAAGAATAGGACAGGCACAGGCCTAGAATTAAAGAATGGAAGGCAATTATACAAGCCAATGGAAAACAAAACAAAAAAGCTGAAAAAGTCATTCATATTTTAGACAAAATTGCTTAGAGACTAAGAGAGTCAATACTTACTGACCAGGGGAACATTAGACGTAGAAGTACTAACTGATCAATATCTATGCACTGACTGTAGAGCCTGCAAAATATGAAAGAAAATGTGATAGTAGTAGGTGATTTTAATACTCCACTATCACCACTAGACAGATCCACCAGGCAGAAAACTAGCAAAGACATAGAGCCCTTAATGAGAAATTAGAGGAAATAGGACTAACGTACTTATACAGGGCTCTTCACCCTTAAGAGAGCAGAATATACATTCTTCTCAAGTTCATATGGAACCTTCTCTAGAATAGGTCATGCCTTAGGATATAAATATAGCTTTCAAAAAGTCACAAACATAAGTATTATTAGAAGCACCCCATCAAATCATTATGCAACAGAGATCAAGATTAATCATAAAAAGAAATTATAGAGAAAATCCATCACCTGGAGATTAAACACCATGCTACTCAACAACAGCTGGATCAAAGAGGAACTCAATAAGAAATAAAAAGATTCCTGAGACAAATGATAATGAAGAGACAAATTGTCAAAATCTGTAGGAACAGTAATTAGGAGGAAACTCATAGCACTACAGGCCTATGTCAGGAGAGAGGAAAATGACTAAATTAACAGTTTACATTGACATCTTAAGGAGCTGGAAAAACAACAACAAAGAAACCCAAACAGAAGAAAAAATAATAAAAACCAGGGCAGTAATAAACAGCATAGAAACAAAGAAAACAATACAAAAAATCAATAAGACCCAAGAATTGGTTTTTCGAAAGAATAAACAAGATAGAGAAACTGCTGGCAAGTTTCACACAACAAAGGAAAAAATAACCCATACAAATAAATAGAATCACAAGTGAAAGGAGAGAGATTACAGCAGAACCCCCCAAAATCCAAGATATCATGAGGGTGTATTATGAACAACGGTACTAAGTTAGTCTAGAGAATCCTGAAGATATCGACAAATTTCTGGAAAAATATCACCTACCAAGACTGGATAAGGAAAATGTAGAAAGCTTAAATAGTCTAATCACATCTGAGGAAATTGAAACAGTAATTAAGTAACTCTCCAAAAATCAAAGTCCAGGTCCAGATGGTTGTACAGGTGAATTCTATCAAACATTTTGAGAATTACAACCACTGATTCTCAGGCTATTCCAAAACATTGAAAACACTGGAATTCTTCCTAACTCCTTTTATGAGGCTAATATCACACTCATTCCCAAAGACTACAAAGACACCTCCCAGAAAGGAACCAATCTCATTAATGAACATAGATGCAAAAATCCTTAATAAAATCCTAGCAAATCGAATCCAACTATACCTCAAAAAGATTATAAACTATGGCCAAGTGGGTTTCATCCTAGGGATGCAAAGATGGTTCAACATACACAAATCAATCAACATCATACATCACATCAACAAGAAGAAAGACAAAAACCAAATGATCATATCAATTGAAGCAGAGAAGGCATTTGACAAAATCCAACACCCATTCATGCTAAAAACTGTCAGCAAAATAGGATTAGAAGGAACTTTTCTCAGATAGTTACAACTATCTAAAAAAAGCCCACAGTCAACATTATACTTAATGGTGAAAAACTGAAAACATTTCCACTAAGTCCAGGAACTAGACAAGGCTGCCCACTTTCTCCACTCTTATTCAACATAGTTTTAGAAGGACTAGCAATAGCCATCAGAAAAGATGAGGGAATTCAAAGAGTCTAATAGGGAAATATAAAGTCAAACTATCTCTTTTTGCAGATGATATGATAATTTTACATAGGAAACCCTCAAGAATCCACAGTATATGATAATTTACATAGAAAACCCTAAAGAATCCACAGTAAAACTCCTAGAAACAATAAGCCAATGCAGCAAAGTGGCTGGCTACAAAACTAATACACAAAAGACAATAGCATTCCTCTACACAAATAATAAAGAAGAGGAGAAAAACTTTAGGCAGTTGATCCTATTTAAAACAGTAACTAAAAATACCAAGTATCTGGGAATCAACCTGAATTATTGCAGAGAAAATTATTTTGTAACTGTTCATCTTTCATTGGAAGGGATTTATGCACTTGAGGGTAGACTTCTAAAGCAAATAGGTGTAACTTTTCTTTCTTGTTGTTAACCTTGTTCAGGTATCTTCACATCTAGTTTCCACATTGTTGACCTACACCAAGATCTTCATGAGACTATGGTTGCCCTGTTAATTCAATGTTTATGTTATGCTATAGATATAATTTAATTCAAAAGAATTATATTTTGGACTTTCAAATTTTGATATGTAATTATGAAATTAGATAGATTTTTGTAAAAAATTAGTTTTGTACAAATCAGGAGAATTAAATTGTTCTATAATCTAAACTTTCCTTTGATCATAGACACACTTATAATCCTTAGGTCTGGCAGATGCCCATATAGTATTTGGAATTGTAATTTTGTCCTTTGCAAAAGTCAGATTTGTAATTTTGTCCTTTGCAAAAGTCAGAATTGGAATTTTGTCCTTTGCAAAAGTCATAGCATTGAAATCTTATTGTATATAATGATAAGCCATTCTCTGTCAGCATATAGCTTTTATATCAAGTTTTTCACTTTATTAATAATTTGATTCATATTGATGTCTCTATATTTTTTCTGTACTAATTGGATGATTTCCAGATTTTAAGTAGTACAAAAAACTAAACTGAGAACACAGAACTTTTTTCTGTGAAATAAGCTTACATTTCTCTAAGGAATTGCCAGGCCAGAGACTAAACCTATGTTTAGTTTTATGCAAAATGCAAAGCTTACTTTTTCAAGTTATTTTTACTTTTCTGTGCTCCAATTTTGTCAATGAACAAATTTTTTAATTTATGTTCTCTTTGCATAGTTCTAGGTGATAATCTTTTTCCTCTAAGGAAATAATTATGAAGATTATAGATGTTTAAGAACATTTTCATGGAACTTCAGAAATTATTACAAGTCACCTTATCATGAATTTTGACCCTGTCATATGATGACTACTTAAAATAATTTTTAAAGTATATGATAATATCACAGGAAAAATTACAACTTAAGTCAATGCAAGATACAAATGATGGGATATGTATTTACAATTATAGAGGAAAATTATAAAAGAAAAATGAATTGCTTAGAAGAAGAGATAAAAGGACATATATGAAAATGTCAATGAAGATGGCCACAAAATCTCTGAACAACTTTTTTTTTTTTTTTTGGTTTTTAGGTCACACCCGGTGACGCTCAGGGGTTACTCCTGGCTATTCGCTCAGAAGTCGCTCCTGGCAGACACCATATGGGAAACTGGGGGATCGAACCGCGGTCCATCCTAGGTGAGCGCAGGCACCTTACCTCCAGCGCCAACGCCCGGCCCCTCTGAACAACTTTTTACTTTGTTACATTTTCTGGGAAAAAAATCAGAAGTGCTCAGGGCTCAGACCTGATTCTGTACCTGGGGATCACTTTTGGAGAGGTCCAGAGAGCCATAAATGTATGGGGAATTGAACCTAACTTGTCTACCTGCAAGGCAACTTCCCTACAGACAGTGCTAACTCTCCAGTCTCCTGGACAGCCCTTAAAATTATTTCTACTTTTTTATATATTTGCATAATTTTCATTAAGTGGGCTTATTATATCAGCATATTTATAAAATATTAAAAGCTTACCTATTAAATACAAATTATTTAATTTTAAAAATTATTCAAGATACTTATTTTTATCTCTGGTATTAAGTATAAGCAGTACCCTATACTGAGTCCACATACTTTGGTCTGGCATACTGTCTATCTAGTGTTGGGGAAGAGAATGATTCACCTATTTAGACGATAGTGGAGTCATTCCACAGTTGAGTAAGGAAAGGTGGGAGAGGTTGGTAAGGAGCTCATTTGATGAAGTCTGCAAAATGGCCAGTATCTGCATACACACAGGCTCTTCTCAGTTTCCTTACTAGTTACTACCTCAACTTGCTTCAAGTTGAGAACTCTAGAAAGAGTTTACTCAGTCCTTAATGAAGTTACTTTGCATGTCAAAATCTGTGTCTGTATCCCCAAGAGGACCATAAATGGCCTCTGTTCTGCAGGAAAGAAGATAGAGTATATATCCTGAAAGGTGTGTTAAATCAGTGATTTCACCCACATACAGAGCAGCCTCACATCAATACTGAAGCTCACTGTGGGTTGCAGTGTTCTAAATTATCTTTCATGAAATAGTTCCCCAAATAGCCATATCATTTGCCACTTTTAGTCTCTTGCCCTGAGCTGTCATACTGTGCTGTCTTTTGTATCTTAAACATAGCTGCTACATTTCACACTAGGGTGATGATGACCCCAGTGGAGATAAGTAATCACTATAGTGATACTCAGAAGTATGCTTAAAATCTTTCTGCTTGATTATAAACAATATATATAGAATTTATGCACTGATTCATCCAGAATTGATCTTTTCTAGGTAGCAAGATAAGCAAATAAAAAAGCCTAACGGGCACCATGCCATGTCCAAGTTAATTTGATTTTAGCTTATCATACAATCTGTAAGCCTCGAATATTTTATGTAGTACCACCAGCAATTACTAAAAGAGAAGACAGTGCATAAAGGCACAGGATCCACTAGAATTCTGTCCTGAGCCAGCAGGAAAAAAGTGATGGAATTGTACGAAGGAATCACAAGGTTAGTAATATCTCCCATAGGGGGTTATTTTTATTATTTTTGGAGATCATACCTGAGGGTGTTCAGAGCTTACTCCTGTTTCTGTACTCAGGGATCATTCCTGGAGGACTCATGCAACTTTTGAGGACACAGGGATCAAGCTTGAGTCAGGCAAGATTTTTTGCAATGGAAATGTCTTACCCATTGCACCATCTTTTCATCCTCATGGCTTCTCTTCAACATGTCTTCTTGCTGTTTTGGTCACTTTGACCCCAGAACAGGTCCTGAAACAAAAGGAAGGGGAAGGGACTGATAAGCATTTTTTTTTCCATTTTTGCTTATTTTGACAACTTTCATGACTTGCAGATCACATGAAAATTGTGTTTAATTTATCAAGGAACTTCAGGAGTACTTTGCATATGACGTTCAGGCTTTTGAGCTTATGGCATCACTTTATCACTAAAGGGTCTTCCTTAGTCCCCCACAGCATTCGTCTTCTTCTAAAGCACACTTTCATAAGGTCCAACTGATTCTGGAGCCTAAGGAGACAACACCAAACTGTGGAAGACAAGTTCAAAAGCAATGTGGGTGTTTTAAAGATAACAGTGGTCCCATGGATGAAGAACTGTGGGACAAATCAGTAATTCATTGGATCCATGAAGAAGATAAAGATATATTCCAAATAAACACTTACTGGGGACAGTTTTGTTTTTCCTTTTTCACTTTTGCTAGGAACCTTAAAATGTGCTTAAAGTAGCATTATAAACCATTACTTTCACTTCTTTTTTTTTTTTTTTTTTTTTTTTTTTTGGTTTTTGGGTCACACCCAGTGACGCTCAGGGGTTACTCCTGGCTATGCGCTCAGAAGTCGCCCCTGGCCTGAGGGACCATATGGGGCACGAGGGATCGAACCGCGGTCCGTCCAAGGCTAGCGTGGTAAGGCAGGCACCTTACCTTCAGCGCCACTACCCGGCCCCTACTTTCACTTCTTAACTGAAATTGCCAATTATTATGTTTCAAACAATGATCCCTATATAGTAAAGTTTGGGGGATTGATTCCCTCTCACTAGATGGAAGTTTGGGCTCAGTATGTGTTTTAGAGGCAGAATGTTCTGTCCTGTCATTGGAGACGTCATTCTTCACTGTTCTTTTCCTACTACTCTGTGTTGGCCTCTTTATATGACCCACTTCTGTGTTGTATGCACTGTGGATGCTAGGTTATTGTTAACTTTATATAGATTAATTGTTGAGAATAAAATAATAACTAGGATTAAAACTAAATGAGTAGGCTAAAAGATAGAGCCTATCCTTTAGAGATAAAATGGATGTGCCCAATGCCAGACAATGTAGTCTTGTCACCTGGTACATTCTCATTTATTCATTATCGAATACTTTTCAAGTGCCAGGCACTGAGGTCACAGCCAGGAATCGAATATACAGGTTTTCTGTTTTGGGGGTTGGGGGACCTGGCCTAGTAGAAACTACTGATGAGTAAAAAGGGAAAAGAAAGGTCCAATAGAAGCTCTAGTGGAAACAGGAGACCAGTGCAATGAATGGCAGAGGCACACACAGTACACGTGTACTGTTTTCTGGAGTTCCAAGCTGAAAACAAAAGGATCACGAAGATTTGGAGACACTTAAGAGGATCCATAGCTCAGAGAACTCTAGCATATCACAGAGCATGGAAGCAATAGTTGCAAGATTGAAGGAATGAAGGTTATGCCGCCTTGGGAAGAGGTAAAATACAAGTTAATTCAGGACAATGTCTGTTTTTAGAGGATGTTGAGGTAGGGGTGAAAGTTGTATGTGCTTAGGACACTCAGTTTACCGGGAATTCTTCGATTCTTGAATTACAAAAGCACCAAGAAACAGTAAGGTTCGGCCAAATTGAGGAGATGGATGGCAGCTTATTTCTGGAACTCTTCACAAACTGTTCCTTGTATGAAACAACCAGGTAGATCACTTGATCCCTCTCTACTTCCTTGCAAGATGATTAATAAAATTTCCACAAGGGGGCACCCTTGTAAAAGAAAGACCGTTCTTATCCATACATCTTCTCTGTGGGACACCAGGAAATTTAAAGTAGTGACCTCAAGAGGGATGGTAATTATCATTTTCCTTTTGTTTTACATTTGTAGGAGCTTTGTGTTATTTACTATTACTTCCATTAAACTAAGAACTGTCATTGACATCAGGAATGATTTATATCATGTATCTCAACATCAGATATTCTAGGAGACTGAGATTGTATTTCATTTTACTTAAAACCATATAGTCATTTAGGCTTTCCTGGAAATATACTGGCACCTTAAAGTCACTTAGTTTCTTAGTGATATTATCTTGGAATTGTAGCCTATTTCCTCAGGAAGTGCTAATAGCAGTACAGGATGCTTAATTTAGTCTAATGATCAGCCAACTATGTGGGTGTTTTAAGTATAAATTATGTCTCGAATGAGAGCTCAGATAAAAAGGAACAAATGATTCCTATTTTCCCTATTGGAAGGTTGTTCTTCTGTTCTCAAAATGTGTTGACCCAGTAATATATCAGCCCATGAGTTCTTCTGGCATGGACTCTCTTTGCCCAGATCCTTTACAATACTTTTTGTATAATAATCCTAGTTTGGGGGTCCATTTTGTTTATAAATTGAGCTGCCCAAATTATTTAAATATCAGGTCATGCTTTAGGGTTATTTTTAATGATATATCTCTAAATCCATCCTCTCAACAGTAGACCAGATGAGATTGAACAGTTCTAGGACAATTGTTTCAACTTGTACGCATTTCCACTCGCATTTCTCCCTTAGTTTTTCTATAACGGGTTATTGTATCAAAGAGAAGGAAGGAAATTACTAAGAGGAGGAAGTTATGTCTAAATAATTTTAAAAATGTGCTTTGCAAATGACAAAACTTTTTCCCAAAATAGGAATTTCAGGATAGATAAGGACCAGTGTGGTTGAAATCACAAATCTTTGTGAAGCTAAAATTCTTCTTTGCTTGGTTCCTATCCTATCCTGCATAGAATTGAGCTGTCACAAAATTTTCCAGCTGTCACAAAATCTTCCTTCTCAAACTCATTTAATTCATGGTCTTTTTACTGCTTCCTCCTTTCCCTGATCTCACCAGGTTGTATGTGTTACTTTATGCTATGCTGGCTTTGTTTCTATTATAGGCATGCGAGTCTCTGTGTTGGCTGGCAATTTTTCTTGGTGCTGTTCCCATTGCTGTCTGCCTCAGATATACCTCTTCCATATTATCCTACTCATCACTCCCTCCACCCTATCAATTAGCAAGGTCAATGGAGACAATTAATTTTTTTATTCCCTATCCTCACTATGAGGTATAATTTTAAGCAATATTTACTTTTTGTAATTAAAGAATTCTGTTTCAGACACGTTCTGCATCCCATACTAGCAAAATAATTTACTAGGCACAACCAAGCCACAGGTCCAGGAATGTACACACATTCACACAAACTTAAACTCATGTGTTAGGTCTGCTAGTAACTTATATGAGTCTGGGCACAAGCTCTTGCTGATTTTTTTTTGGGGGGGGGGCTACACTGATTCTTGGGGCTGTCTCCTGGCTCTGCGTAAGGAACACTTTTGGTGGAACTTAGGGTGTATAGGTGCCAGGGATAAAACCTGGTGAGATGCATGCCAGACAAAAGTTCCACCCACTATATTTCTGCATGTTGGCTGAGTGCTTATGAGCACCCATTTTGTTTTTCTGACCTTCACTTCATCCAAAAACAATAATATCATCTATGCTGCATTTAATTGCTAAAAGCTGTTCCCCATGAGACCTATTTTTACAGCCTTGGTGAGGAAACACACACACATGTGATATTTCTGTCATCCACATTTGGAATACACAAATATCAACAGAGCCATCAGTTTTCTCTAAAAGATCAGGCTAAGGGTCTCCCAGTGCTTACATTGGCTGTATTCTTTACACTGACTGTATAGAAAAAAGAAGGCACAGTAAATGCACCCCATAACATCTCAGCTTAGGCCCTTTGCCTGTTCTGTATATATAAATAGAGGGACATGAAAAAAGAACACATCACACTAAATACTCAATAAATAGAGGGACATGAAAAAAAGAACACATCACACTACTCAATTTTTCTCAATGACTGTCATTCCTTCAATTGCTATAGCAAAAGAATTAATAACTTGACGTTCAGAGTTTAATGTCTATTTTGCTTGCTGTTGTCCCTGAAGGAACCAGCCTCCCAGATACCCTATTGTATTTCATGTTCCATATTAACTCTTGCTTTTGATCAGATCATTCTAATTGTTTTGGTTGTTATATTCTATGGGAATTATCTGTTGCTAGTTGCCATGCCAACTTCAAGCCTGGGGTCCTGCTGCTTGAACACAAGCTACCATTATCATGTTTTTAATAGTACAATATTGCCCTCCAAAGACCTTCTAAAACTGAATTCCATAGCCTCAGAATGTCACTAAATTAAAATGCATTTTTAGAAAATAAACTAAACTTTATAGCAGATCTCTAAACTTACTTTTCATGAACATTACATTGATTCCTTGAGTTCCATTCAAGGAAGAGCAATGCCAATTGCATGATCCATGTCAGCATCTATTATTACTACCTACAAATGACCTCCCATAACATGAAGTTAAGAGTTAAAATCCCAGTGGAGCAAGTTCACAAGAATAACAAAAAAATTTCATCTGGATGAATGGACTAAGTGGAACATTGGGAATGCTGAGAGTGTTCTGGTGACTAATATTCATTGGTTAATGAGATCAAGCAGACAGACTTTTCTCCTTTTAGCACAAGAGTCAGACTAAATCTTCATAATTTGGTGGTAAGGTAATGGTATTTGGGACAAGTTTAAAAACACTAGCATTGGAGCTTTGCCTCATCTGTTAAGTGATAGATTTGTATGAATATTCTCTTCTGCCTGTGTGCCACCATCTGGATAAAGCACTTACACCACTTGAATCACACCCTCCTGTACTTTTTATTTTATGTCTTGCACACCTTCCCATGATGAACATGAAGATTACCAGACACCCTTCTGCCCTGGCATCAAGGCTCCGGAGTCCCACTCTTCTAGTTTAGTAGACCCCAACCTAAAAGAAGGAAACAGACCTAGAAGGATCCTTTGAGGTGCATCAAGATCAGGCCGCAGGGAAATGTTTACAATGGTTATATGTTGCCTCAAAGTACAAATTTGCTCTTTGTATCTGATTTGGTTTTTATTTTGCTTTTTTGTTCATTTGTTAGTTTATCAAAAGCATTTGATAATTATATATTATATAAGCCAATGTTACCTTAATTTAAAAATAAAGGACTCAAAAATTGAAAGCATGTAAAGGGCATGCCAAATTTGCCTGTGATCACATAATGAGCTTTTGCTGTTTCCAGAAGATAGGCATAGAACTCCCTGGGGATCGCTGACTTAGCTCACACATTTCACCCTTGGCCTACTTTGTTTATCTTGAGACTATTGAAGCATTCAGTCTAGACTGTACATTATTTATAGCATCTTTGTTATTTTTTCCAAAGTATCTGGCTTTTCTTAGGCTCCATGTGACTTATCCTCAATGGCCTGGTTCTAGGATTCAAGCAGTCCCTTGGGATGAACCCATGGTTAGGTCACTGGAGATATCTGGGGAAGCCTGGGGCCAGTCTTCTGAAGTGACTTATCAAACAGGACATGCCTGATTCTCTTTCTGGATATCAAATAAGGCAACTTTGAATATGATTTCACATTGGATTGCAAGGGTTTTAGCTGCCCAATTTGCAAAGCTGCCTGGTAACACCATAGATCAGACCTCCAAAGAATTTCTTGAAATAAATTCCTAAAATAGCAGATAACTCCATACATTAAGAATCTATAATTGATGTGAGAGTATAAAAATTATTTTTAAGGGACCAGAGAGGTGGCGCTAAAAACAAGGTGTCTGCTTTGCAAGCACAAACCTAGGACTCTGGCATCCCATACTGTTTTCCCCAAGCCAGGGGCAATTTCTGAACACATAGCCAAGAGCAACACCTGAGCATTCAAATGGGTGTGACAAAAAATAATTCTTAATCGATCATTGAGTAAAAGCTGTGTTAAATGTGTTAAAATGAAGGAAGTAAATTCTGAGATAAAATTATTGTGAATATTAAACACAAATGAAGAACAATTAACACCTACTAATTGGCACATATTTACAGTAGGATTTTAGGAAAGATAAAGACTGACATAGTTCTAACCATGTCACAGCAAAATCACATGATTTTGTCCTTACTTAGAGCTATATAGTATTCCATTGTGTGTATATACCACAATCACCTGTAATTGGACATTTGAGATGTTTCATATCAATACTGAGTGGTAAATGGACAATCAAAACTTGTTATGAAAGAAAAATTATCTGAATAGATTCCTAGAAACAATGAACTAGGTAAATTAATTCCTCTATCTGTTTTGTTTTGTTTCCCTCAGCATGGCTAGGAATAAGGTTGGGGAAATGAAGACTTACTTTTTTAGAAGACTTAAAAATCTGACAAATGTATCTATAGTTACTTAGCAAGAAAAACAAAAAACTTAACATTGCTGCGGACTAAGAACAACATTTTAGAAAGATAGCATTGGAGTAGAGAAATTCAAGAGGGCAATGGGACACCAACGCTGTAACAGCAACAGAGGTGAAGGAAACAGAGATGCCTGGGGGAAGAGGTGGGGAGGAGGAGACAGGAATAATCAGAATCATCAGAGAATAAAAAGCATGAAGACTGGCCACCAGGGTCAGAAAGAGGAAAAAAGTCAAGTTGACTCATGTGGTTGGTGAGACGGCCAGTAAGTTGCTCTTTTGAAAGAACTAGCATCAAAATCTTCTCATCATAAAGGATTGTGCTGGGAAAAAAGGACACATACTTCCTCCTCCTCTTCCATTCATTCATCTACTCTATATCTTAAAACAGGTATTGAAATCTCTTTGGTTTCCAATAAGTAACTAGAATTAAATGTTTTGTTTGTTATACAAAATCATCTATATCTTTGTATAAAAAATCTTAACTGAGGGCAAAGCATTCATAAATATTATGCAGATGTGGCTGTTCATATCTTGATTTTACATAATCTTTGTTTTAATATCTTATTTTTATTGATTGAGGGATGTTTATACTACAATACTGTTAATAGTAACATACTTTCAACACCACTCCCATCACCAGAATTCTCTTCCACAAGGTCCCAAAGACCTTCCCTTTCATTAGTTCCTCACCCTCCATCCCTCACAAACCCAGTTCTAGAGAGAGATCAACTTTATTTCTGTTTTAGGTGTAGATGACAAGTAGTGGTACATCTGGATTATATGGGAGCTCTGTTCATCTATTATTTTATTAATTTAAAAATTTTCTATATTGCTTCTCATAGATGCTTTTCACCAACATTTTCCCTATAACT
The DNA here is from genome assembly GCA_004027635.1 of Crocidura indochinensis. Lineage (NCBI taxonomy): Eukaryota > Metazoa > Chordata > Mammalia > Eulipotyphla > Soricidae > Crocidura > Crocidura indochinensis. The sequence goes on from PVKC010004582.1 coordinate 12,455, forward strand.
CCACCAATACTGTCTGCCTCCAGACTTTTTTGATAAATACGTTTGTGTGAGATAATGTATCAGTGTGTTTTAATTTAAATTTTCATAATTATAATTGATCATGAACACTTTTTAATATGACAATTATAGGGAAATATTTGTTCATCTTTTCTCCTAACTTTCGTTTATTTATTTTTGTTTTTTGGGTCACATCCGGCAGCACTCAGGGGTTATTCCTGGCTCTATGCTCAAAAATCGCTCCTGTTGTTGCAAATTTTTTAGTTATTGAACTTTGTACATATAAATTTATCCTGGACCTTATGTTAAAGTCTTATGCATGAAAGCTCAGCATACCTCCCTCGACTGTCTTCTCTGCCTGCTCAGGCCTAAGACTTGATCCGGTGTGACCTCATTGTCAGAGGGCTTCCCTTTCTCAGAGGTGAGTTGACCTGCCCACAAAGGGTGGAGCCAGCTGAACTGTGCCGGTCCCTTAAGCTCAGCAGACCTCTCTTGACTGTCTTCTCTGCCTTCTCCAGTCTAAGATCTGATATGGTGTGGCTTCATCACAGGAGGGCTCCCCTTCCTTGGAGGAGAGTCGACCCACCCACAAAGAGTGTAGCCAGAAGAATGTGGCTGCTCAACTTTGCTATGCGGCTTGTACATCCTTTAGCAATGAATACCATCACAACACATAGAAAAACCCATAATACAAGTGTGACAATGGGGAAACAATGCAGGCTAGCAACAGGCATAGAGAATGAAGATGACAACTCTGATAACTCGAATATGGCCAACCACCTAGTTAGTCTCTCAGATATGGATTTAGAGAAGAAATATGGAGAATGTTTACAGAAATCAAAGAAAGTATAGATCGAGTTGAACAGAACACTAATAAAAACCAAGAAAATATGGACACAGAAATCAGAAAACTTCAAACTGAAATAACAGGTCTGAAAAATTCAGTAGATGAATTGAAAAACTCAATGGAAAACCTCTCCTGAAGGCTAACAGCAGCTGAGGATAGAATTAGTGAGCTGGAAAATGCAATGCATAACAACTCCATACAGCAGAAGAGACTGGAAAAAAGTCTTAAAGCAAATTATCAGACATGAAAAAATTACTCAAAGAATGTGAACAGATGAAAATAGAAGTCTATGATAAGCTCAAAAGAAACAACTTAAGAATCATTGGAGTCCCAAGGACACAGGAAGAAAATATCCAGTAAGACACAATGGTCAAAAACACCATTAACAATAAACTGCCATAGCTAAAGATTACATACGACCAAATCTTGCATGCCCAAAGAGTACCAACCAAAAGAAACCCCAGGAAAAACACCCCAAAACACATCCTAGTCACAATGACGCATCCCACAGATGGAGACAGAATACTGAAAGCAGAAAGATAAAAAAGGGAAATTACATTCAAGGGGGTATCCTTGAGATATACAGCAGACCTGTCACAAGAAACACTCATGGTCAGAAGGCAGTGGTGGGACATAGTGACAAAACTCAATGAAATAAATGCTTTGCCTAGAATACTGCACCCAGCAAAACTTGCCTTCAGGTTTGAAGGAAGTATGCATGGCTTCAAGATAAACACTAAGAAACTTTACAGACTCAAAATCAGCCTTAAAAGAAAAACTGAAAGACTTACTTTAAGACAAGACTGACCAACAGACACACCAAACTTCTACACAAAGATGTCACTAAATCCCATGCCAATTCTTTTTCTTTAAAGTCATTGGACTAAATGCACCAGTTAAGAGACACATAGTGACTAAATGGATCAAAAACTCAATCCTCCTGCTGGAAACACACCTGAATAGTCAGAAAAAATAGATTCAAAATAAAAGGCTGGAGAAAAATCATCCAAGCAAGAACAGCCATAAAAAATCTGGTGTGGCCATACTAATATCAGATGACACAAACATAAATTCAGAAAAGTTGTAAGGGACAAAGATGGACATTTTGTACTAATCAAAGGATATGTACAACAGGAAGAAATCACTCTCCTTAACATATATGCATCAAATGAGGGGCCAGCAAAATATTTAATACAACTGTTGACAAATCTGCAAAAGGGTATCTATAACAACACAATAAGTGTAGGAGACCTCAACATGAATGTCAACACTTGATAAGTCAACCAGACTGAAACCTAACAAAAATATACTTAGACCTGAAAAGAGAAATGGAAGAAAGAGACCTAGTGTAGATATATGACACTCCAGTCCAGAAACATGGCTGTACATTCTTCTCCAAAGTACATGGGTCATTCTCCAAGATAGACTACATGCTGGCACACAAAATATATCTCAATAATATCAAGAGGATAGAAATTTTGCAGGCTACATTCGCTGACAACATGGCTCTGAAATTATATGTATACTACAAAGGGACACAGAAGAACCTTTAACACCTGGAAATTAAGTAGTCTGCTACTGAACAACCAATGGGTTCGAGATGAAATCAAAGAGGAAATCAAAACTTTCCTGGACAAAAATGACAATGAAGACACAAACTATCAGAACCTATGGACACAGAAAAAACGGTACTGAGAGGAAAATTGATAGGTTGGCAAGCACACACCAGGAAGGAAGAAGGGGCATACCTGAATAGCTTAATGACTCAGCTCATAGAATTAGAAAGTGTTCAACAAAAAGAACCAAAAATAGAGAGACAGAAGGAAATAACAAAGCTGAGAACAGAAATCAACGAAGTGGAAACCCAAAAAACAATCTAAAGATCAATGAAAGCAGAAGTTGGTTCTTTGAAAAACAAATAAGATTAATAGACCATTGGCAAAACTAACAAAGACAGAGAGAGAAACTTGATAACTCGTATTAGAAATGAAAAGGGGAGGTTACTACCAATATTGCACAGATATTAAGGGTAATAAGAAACTACTTTGAGAAACTCTATGCCATTAAATATGAGAAGAAATGGATAAATTCTTGGACTCTTATAAGCTTCCATGGTTGAATAAAGAGGATGTAGCAGATCTAAACACCGCCATTACAATTGAGGAAATTAAAATGGTAATTAAATGTCTGCCCCAAAACAAAAGCCCAGGCCCAGATGGATTCACTAATGAATTCTTTCAAATCTTTCAAGATCAACTACTACCTATCCTAGCAAGACACTTTCATGAAATTGAAAAAACCGAAACACTTCCAAATAGCTTTTACGAAGCCAATATCACCTTGATACCTAAACCAGACAGATGTGCTACGAGAAAAGAAAATTACAGACCAATATGCCTGATGAACACAGATGCAAAGATGCTCAACAAAATGCTGGCAAATAGGATACAATGCCTCATTAAGAAGATCATCCACTACAATCAAGTAGTTTTCATCCCAGGAATGCAAGAATTCGTAACATTCGTAAATCTATCAACATAATACACATCATCAACAACAAGAAAAATAAAAATCACATGGTCATATCAATAGAAGCAGAGAAAGTATTTGATAAGGTCCAGCACCCATCTTGATAAAAACTCTCAGCAAGATGGGACTGAAAGGAACCTTTGTCAATATAGTTAAGGCCATCTACCACAAGTCCATAGCAAAAAATATCTTCAATTGAGAAAAACTAAAATCCTTTCTTCTAAATTCTGGTAAAAGACAAGGCTGTCCTCTCTCACCACTCCTATTCAACATAGCACTGTAAGTAACTTGCTATAGCGATTAGTCAAGAAAAAGATATCAAGAGAATCTAGATAGAATAGGAATAAGTCAAGCTCTCACTGTAGATGACATGATACTCTACTTAAAAAATTCTAAAGACTCTACCAAAAATCTTCTAGAAACAATAGAGTCATATGGCAATGTGGCAGGGTACAAAATTAACACACAGAAATTGATGGCCTTTTCAAACACCAATAATTATAGGGAAGAAATGGACATTAAGAAAACAACCCCATTCACGTTAGTGCCACACAATCTCAAATATCATGGAGTTAACTTGACTAAAGATGTGAAGAACCTATACAAAGAAAATTATAAAACTCTGCTCCAAGAAATAAGAGAGGACACAAAAAATTGAAACAGATACCCTGCTTTGGACTGGCAGGATTAACAACATTAAAATAGCAATACTACCCAGGCATTATACAGATTTAGTGAGACCCCTCTAAAGATACCCATGGCATTATTCAAAGAAGTGTATCAAACACTTCTGAAATTCATTTGTAAAAGTAAACACCCTCGAATAGCTAAAGCAAACCTTGGGAAAAAGAATATGGGAAGCTTAACTTTACCCAATTTTAAACTGTACTCCAAAGCAATAGTTATCAAAACATCATGGTATTGGAATAAAGACAGACAATCAGTACAATGGAATAGGCTTGAGTACTCAGCAAATGCTCCCTAGACATACAATTACCTAATTTTTGATAAAGGAGCAAGAAATCCTAAATGGAGTAGGGAAAGCCTCTTCAACAAATGGTGTTGGCGCAACTTGTTAGCCACTTGCAAAAAAAACGAACCCAGACCCCTAGTTTACACAATACACAAAAATCAAATCCAAACGGATTAAAGACCTGGATATAACACCCAATACCATGAGATATATAGAACAACACGTAGGTAAAAACACTCCATGACATTGTGACTAAAGGCATCTTTCAGAAGGAAACAGCACTCTCCAAACAAGTGGAATCACAGATAAACAGATGGGACTACATTAAGCTGAGAAGCCTTTGTAATGCAAAGGAAATAGTGCCCAGGATACAAGAACCATCCATTAAGTGGGAGAAACTATTCACCCTATACCCATCAGAGAAGGGGCTAATATCCAAAATATACACGGCACTGATGGAACTTTACAAAACAACAACAACAACAACAAAAACCCAACTAATCCAATAAATAAAAGGGGAGAAGGAATGAACAGATACGTTGACAAAGAAGAAATACAAATGGCTAAAAGGTACATAAAAACACGCTCTACATCACTAATCATCAGAGAGATGCAAGTCAAAACAACTATGAGATACCAGCTCATACCACAGAGATTGGAATACATCACAAAGAATGAGAAGAAGCAGTGCTGGCAGGGATGTGGAGTGAAAGGAACTCTCTTTTACTGCTGGTGGGAATGCTCTCTAGTCCAACCTTTATGGAAATCTATATGGAGATTATTCCAAAAAGTGGAAATCGAGCTCCCATATGATCCAGCTATAAACTCCCAAGGATATACCCTAGGAACACAAAAATGCAACACAAGAAACCCTTTGTTACACCTATATTCATTGCAGCGCTATAATTACAATAGCCAGACTCTGGAAACAACCAAGATGCCCTTCAACAGTTGAATGGCTTTAAAAACTGTGGTACATAAACACAATGGAATATTATGCAGATGTCAGTAGAGATGAAGTCATGAAATTTTCCTATACATGGATGTACATGTAATATATTATGCTGAGTGAAATAAGTCAGAGGGAGAGAGATAGACACAGAATAGTCTCCCTCATCTATGGGTTTTAAGAAAAATAAAGGAGAATTTATACAATAAATCCCAGAGACAAATGAGAGGAGGCCTGGAAGATTCAGCTCACAACACGAAGCTCACCAAGAGTGATGAGTACAGTTAGAGAAATAACTACAATGAGAACTATCATAGCAATGTGAATGAATGAGGGAAGTAGAAAGCCGGTCTCGAGTGCAGGTGGGAGTGGGATGGGGAAAGGGAGATTTGGGGCATTAGTGATGGGAATGTTGCACTGATGAGGGGCGCTGTTCTTTATGATTGAAACCCAATTACAATCGTATTTGTATTCAAAGTGTTTAAATAACGATATCAAAAATGTCTTATGCATTATGTGCAGAGATTTTCTACTATTCAGTAGGGAAGTTTTTTGGTTTTTGTTTTTTATTGATTGTTTTTTTGGTTTTCGGGTCATATCCAGCAGTGCTCAGGGGTTACTCCTGGCTCTACACTCAGAAATCGCTCCTGGCAGGCTTGGGGAACCATATGGGATGCCAGGATTCGAACCACCATCCTGCATGCAACGCAAATGCTTTACCTCCATGCTATTTCTCTGGTCCCTCACTAGGGAAGTTTTATAGTTTTAAGTTCCTTGTATGTGTCAGTTTTGAATTTTATGTGGTTCTATTTGTTTATTTTCCTTTTTTGTCCTTGCCTATGGTCATCTATTTAAAGTTATCGCTAAGTTCATTTTGATAGAAATTTCTGCCCATAATTTTCCAATATTCTTGATGTATTTTGGTCTAATATTGGGGGGGGGAGTTGATCACACCCGGCAGTGCTCAGGTGTAATCATGCTCTATGCTCAGAAATAGCTCCTGGCAGGCACAAGGGACCATATGGGATTCCGGGATTTGAACCAATGGCCTTCTGCATGAAAGGCAAACGCCTTACCTCCATGCTATCTCTCCAGCCCCATAATCTTTTTTAATATAATTTTTATTTTAATCATAATGGCTTACATATAGTTGACAGTAATATTTTAGGTACATGTTAACATAAAATCAGGGGAATTCCCATCACCGAATTGTCCTCCCTCCATCTCCGTTCCTGTTCTACCTCCAATATCATCCTCCCTCAACTCTGGGGGCTGCCAGAATAAGTGGTCCTCTCTGTGCTTAGCTAACTACTTAGTGGTCCTACACCTGTTTGGTTTTGGTACCTCCCTTATTCCCCCCCTCCCAATTGGGATGCAGGACTAGTTAGTTCAAGTTATGTGGTTTTGTTTGAAGAAGAGAAAAGTAATAACCTGGATAAGAGAAAAAACGAAAAGAAAAAAAGAGTCAAATACTCAGGAAATGGGCAGAGACCTTTAGGGAATTTCACCCTTGGTTTGAGAGACGAAGGGGAAAAAGAAGGTGAAGCACCACAACAGTAAATAAAGAACTGTCAAATAAAGTATCCAGTGAGCACTAAAAAAGGGGGGGAGTGTAAGAACCACATAAAAGCCATGGAATTGAGATAAAAAATATGACAGAGCACATAAGAAAAGAAAACAAGAAAATAAATAAATATAAATGGAGATATCCACTTCAATAGCTAAACTACAACAATGAAACCAACAAAAATAGATTAGTAAATAATATTAATAAAAATGTTTTGTGCTTTTATTTTCTCCTCCTGCAGATGCACGGTAAATATTGGGGTCATTTGAAAAGGAATCTCCTTTGCCTAAGCGGTACAGGGTTTCTCCACCCTTGAAGTATATTGTCATGGGATTAGCTATAGACTCTTTTCAGGTTCATTCGCTCTCCCCTTGGTGCTTTTTTGGTGTATAGAGAACTTCTGCTCAATCCTGGGTGATAAAATCAGCCCTCTGTATCTAGAGGTCTCGGTATCTGCACGATTCAAGGAGTTGAACTTATGGTTATGTCTTTCTTTATGGTTCTCGAAGTTCTGTTCCCTCAGTGTCATTTTAATCCATCTTTTGTGGTTGGCAGTCCTGATCTTTGCACTGATCCTAGGCAGGGCCGGCCCCATAGTCTTATTGCTACTATTATATTTTACTTTTGTGAATGATGTGAGATACTTTTCTAATTTTTTATTTTTTTACATGCGGTCATCAACTTTTCACAGAATCCTTTATTGATGAGCTTTTCTATGTTTCTATTTAGCTCATTGTTATTGATTGCTTGTCCATTAATCTGTGAATTTAACAGTGCATTATATATTTCATTTTATTGATCTGTTGGTTTAGTTTTCCCATTACTATGTAGTTTTGATTATCAAAGCTCTAAAAGTAGTTCAAATTTGGGAAATACTATTCCTCACCTCTTTATTCCCTTTAGGATTTCTTGGACTATTTAAGGAGTATTGTGGTTCCATAGAAATTTTATGAGAATTTGTCCCAAGTCTTGAAAAACATCATTGGAATTTTAGTGCGTATTACATTATTAATATGCATACTATTTTGAGTGTGACAGTGATTTTAACAATGTTTATTCTTCTAATCCATGAACACATTATACCTTTTGATCTCATGGTGTCCTATTCAATTTCTCTTAGTAGTGTTTTTATAAATTTCACTAAGTCTTCCACCTCCCTCATTAATTTCTAGGAATTTGATTATTTGAACCAGTATTTTATAGCTGTCTTTTTAATTTCTATTTACTCTATTTTGTTATTTGAGTACAAAAATGTTTTGAAGTTTTGTGTATTCACATGAAATTATTTTTGGTGGAGTCTTTACAGTTTTAGATGTATATTCTGACATTTACAAATAGTGATAGTTTGATTTTTTCCAATTTGTGTTCATTTTATATCTTTCTCTTTTATCAATATTATTATTTATTATTAGCATTATTGCTGTGATGATAACTTATATTTATGTAAATAGGTGGTGACAGTTGATATCCTTATTATTATTAAAATAAAATAATCATTTTATTTCTTTTGGTTCTAAAGTTTTGTTGCATAGAATTATTCACAGTAACGTCTTATAAACCTTTTTATTTCTGATGTGTCTTGTGATTTCTCCCTTGCTCTGATCCTACTTATTTATGTTCTACCTCCTTTGGATATAGTTATTTATTTATTTTGTCATTTTTATTTATTTTTCTTTTGTTATATATAATCATAGATTTTTGATATAAATCTTCATTTTTCTTCTGAGAAGTGCTTGGTTAGCTATGAATTTTTTATTACTGTTTTTACTGTGTACCATAGCTTATGCAGCTATTTATTTTTGGTATTTATTTAGTATTTATTTTTGGTGGGTTTTTTATTTTTAGAAATATTATCTTCTATTTCTTTGTATTCTGTTATTTTATAGAAGCTTGCTTAGTTCCAAGTACTTAATCCTTTCCCCACCTAATTATTTTAATCATTTGTTTATACTTCTATGATTTACAAAGTTATTCATAGTTGAGTGTCTTATAGATTAATTTATTTTATTAACATTTAATTAAATTATTTATTTGAAGGGATTTGTTCCCATTGCTATATGTGAAGTTTGGTTGCTTGTGCTATGTAATGTTTCTCTTTATATTCTTGCCCATCTGGATTAGTTTATGAATAAGTCTGCAACTGTGGCTTGAGGATGTTTTCATCTTTTTTTCTACTTTCAGTGATAATCTTACTAGGTAGAGTATTATTGGATAGAAGTTGTTTTCCTTCAACACTTTGCTATGTTTTCCATTCTTCTTTGTAGAGTTTTCCTAGATAATTTTGCTGTGAATTTGATGATTTCAATTTTTTACATGAATCATTAAGCACCATGATTACACACATGTTTGTTGTTGGTTTTCAGCCATAAACAGAATACCCCCTTCACCAGTGCAACATTCCCACCACTAATGCCCCCCCCACCCCTGCCTGTATTCACGACAGGCATTCTACTTCTCTCATTCTTTAACATTGTTGTGCTGGTAATTGCAAATAGTGCTTCTATGAAAATAGGTGTGAGGAAGGGATTTTTGTATTGCATTTTTGTGTTCCTAGGGCATATCCATAGGAGTGAAATAGTTGGATCATGTGGAGCTCAATTTCTAGTTTTTTGAAGAAGCTCCATATTGTTTTCCATAAAGTCTATTTTACTGATCTGAGGATTTGTCTTTATTCCAATACCATGCTGTTTTGATAACAATTGCTTTGCAATACAGTTTAAAATTTGCGTAAGTAATGCCTCCCATATTCCTTTTCCCAAGGATTGCTTTAGCTATTTGAGAGTGTTCCAAAAGGATTTCAGGAGTATTTGATCTATTTCTCTGAAAATTCATGGGTATTATTAGAGAGATTGCATTAAATCTGTACAGTGCTTTGGGGAGTATTGCCATTTTAATATTAATCCCTTCAATCCATGACATGGTATGTGATCTATTTCCTTGTGTCCTCTCTTATTTCTTGAAGTGGGCTTTTGCAATTTTCATTTTATAAGTCCTTCACCTCTTTAGTTAAGTTGACCACAAGATTTTGAGTTTGTGGGGCACTAATGTGAATGGGTTTTTTTTTAATGTCCATTTCTTCTCTATCTTTATTGGTGTATAAGAAGGCCATTGAATTTTGCATGTTAATTTTGTAGCCTGCCATTTTGCTATATGAACCTATTGTTTCTAGAAGCTTTTGGGCAGAGTCTTTAGGATTCTTTTTTTAACTATATTATCATGTTATGAGACATGATATACAATGAGAGCTTAACTTCTTCCTTTCCTCTCTGGATGCCCTTGATAACTTTTTCTTGCCTATTGCAAGTACTTCTAGTACTATGTTGAATAGGAGTGGTGGTCTTGTCTTGTACCAAATTTTATGGGGAAGGCTTTTAGTTTATCTCCATTGATAATAATATTTGCTATTATCATGTAGTAGCTGGCTACTTTGAGAAACTATGCCACAAAACATGAAAACCTGGCAGAAATTCTTGAGCTCTTATAACCTTCCATGGCTAAATTAGGATAAGGTAGCATATCTAAACAGCCCCACCACTATTGAGGAAATAAAAATGGTTATCAAGAAGCTTCCCAAAAACAAAAGCCCAGGTCCAGATGGATTCGCTAATGAATTCTTTCAAACTTTTTTTTTGTTTTTGTTTTTTTTTTTTTGGTTTTTGGGCCACACCCTGCGGTGCTCAGGGGTTACTCCTGGCTGTCTGCTCAGAAATCGCTCCTGGCAGGCACTGGGGGACCATATAGGACACCGGGATTCGAACCAACCACCTTTGGTCCTGGATAGGCTGCTTGCAAGGCAAAAACCGCTGTACTATCTCTTCAGGCCCTCTTTCAAACTTTTCAAGAGGAACTTCTATCAGTCATTTTAAGACTCTTTCATAAAAATTGAAGAAACAGGAACACTTCCAAATAGTTTCTATGAAGCCACAATCTCCTGATACCAAAACCAGACAGAGATGCTGCCAAAAAAATTGCAGACCAATAATCCTGAAGAATACAGATGCAGAGATCCTCAACCAAATTCTGGCAAATAGAAGAAGGTCATTCATCACCACCCAGGTGGTTTTATCCCAGAAATGCAAGAATGGTTTAACATCCATAAATGAATCAACATAATACACCCATATCAACAAAAAGGAAAACAAAAATCATATGATAATTTCAATAGATGCAGAGAAAACATTTGATAAGGTCCAACACCTGTTCTTGATAGAAACCCTCAAGAATGGAATGAAAGGAATTTTTCTCAATATAGTTAATTTTTACTTTTTATGAGAGGTTTTGTTTCTGTTTATGCCTGTAAGCAATATATATATATATATCTGTCTTTTGTGCTTGATGTTATGATAATGTGATGTCTAAGTGTTGTTTATTAAGGCTTACTCTGGTTTTTCCATCTTACTCTTTCCAGCTTGGGGAAATATCCTCAATTAGTTCTTCTACTAGTCATTTTTCTTCTTGAATTACTATAATTCTGAAATTGTCAATACTTTTTCTTATATATCTTCATTTTTCTCATTCCCTTTTTGATTTTCTCTTATTTATTTCTAGATATTTTTATTTCCATATATTTAAGTGTACTAATTTTCTCCATCTTCATTCATATTGCCTCTGTTTTCCTATTGCATAATGTATATCCACTATTTCTATTTTGATGTTTTCCCCAAAAGTTTATTTTTTTAGGTTTATTCATTCCTTGATTAAATGTTTTTTCATAGTATTGAACATTGATACTATTATTGTACTAAATGCTTCTTCCAAAGATTACAGAGATCTGATGTCACTGGGTATTTCCCTTGGCATTTTCTATGTTAGCATCTCTGTGTGCTTTTTTCCTTCCATCTATGTCTAGCATGCCATTGAATAATTTCATGTTGTATAACTTTATTTGCCTATCACCCCCCTGGATCTTCCAGGTGGGGGTGATTAAGGAGACAATAAAAGAGTTTCTCCAATGGGAAAAGTTTCCAATATGAAACATCCCTCCTTAGTTCTCCCTGTTGACCAGACTCCAGCGACCAATCCCCCACAAATAAATACAATTCAGTCTGTGAATCAGGGGTGAAAAGGTTCGGCAAGAAAGCCTTTTGACAGAATACCAAGCTCCTCTACCTCACAGTCCGTTCTGTCAAAATGACCTCCTCCTGCCTCCCCCACAAACTCTTTTATTGTCTCCTTAATCACCCCCACCTGGAAGATCCAGGTGGGGGTGATAGGCAAATAAAGTTATACAACATTGAAATTATTCAATGGCATGATAGACACAGGTGCTCAGGTCAGTGTAATTTCTGATAAAGAATGGCCAAAAAATTGGTCTCTGCAAGAAATTCCATATTCATTAAAAGGAATTGGAGGCCTGAGCTCTTGTTTACTAAGCACAAGAACCATGGTATTTTACAGCCCAGAAAACCAAAAGGCTATAATCAGACCTCATGTAGGCCCATTTTCTCCATCTCTGTGGGGCTGTGATTTGCATAAACAATGGAAGGCAGAATTCCATATTCCATTAGCTCAAGGTGAGCCTGAACTTTTTTCCGAATTAAAAACCCAAAATTTTTGAAAGGGGCCACTGCCAGAAAAAACCCAGCACCAATAAAATAGCCTGATAACCAAAATAGCCTGATATTTAAAATGTATGTTACGCACTTATGCTGTAGTACTTGTGTGTAGAGAAAGAGAAAAGAGACTGAAGAGAAAAAGAAACAGAAAATTAAGAAAAAGAAAGGAGTTAGAAAGAAAGGGAAGATTAATAGGGACAGAAAGTGCCCCCAAAATAGTTTGAAGGTATAGGAACATGGAAGTTCCGGAATAGTGCTTGGTAAAAAAAAGCATTAAGAACATTTTCAGCTACAGGTTAATGGTATATTTGCAAAGATGTTATGTTGTTGAAAAGGGCTGGTATATTAATTTTCACTTTATTTACATTGTTGTTATGAAAATATGACCCACCTTTGGATAGGCGGAAGTCACATAATTTATGCCTTTTGTCTTTATGTAAAAAAAAGGGTGGAGATGTAGCTCCACCCCGGAATACAGGTAACTGAGACCTGCCCATTTGGCTGCAGACCCTGCCCATTTCCGGGGAGGGATCTGGAAAAGGTACTTAAGGGCTCTGACCCAGAGGAGGAGATCTCTTTTGTCTTTGGCTTTTGCCAGATTGGAGCTCTTCTAAATAGAAGGTCAGAGGAAAGAGGGCTGAGACAAGTTAAGATGCAGGGCTAGCTGCTTAAAAGGTTATGATGTATGCCACACATGTAGTGGCTAGGATGAATAAAGCTGTTACTTCCTGAAGCCTGCATGTGAGTGAAGATTTCTGCCCGCCACTCTCATGAATCTCCAGATCTGACGGTTAATGAGGGTTATGGAGCCACATGATTCAGAGCCTAAAGACAGGCCTCCATCCACCTTCCAAGCCAAATATAAGGCATAAAATTTTACTACAGTTTCATTCACTGTAAATCCTTATCTAAAATAAGGATTTTGGATATCCTTATTGTCATGAATAAACATAATTTCTTGTAATAAGTGGATAAATTTCATTGAAATAATTTAAATGTTGGATATGCCTCTAGAATTGAGACAAAAAGATTCTTTCAGTTCTATTAGAATAAAGGTTACAAAATATAGAAAGAGTGTACTCATGAATTTAGATACCTACACCTCGAATATGTGTCCCATTCTATGATATACCCTACAATAATATCAGTCAAATAGTTTTACTCGATAAGAGATGCTAACTTTACTAATTTGACCTCAAGGAAAGCCATAGAATGAATAGTAAAGTGTATAAAAACAATGTATTTGATTTAACCATTGTAGAGTATTTTGCATTTATTTTAGGTACTGTATTTATTTTGTTTTTAGAAATAAAGGAGCTTGAAGGGGAGGCCAAAGGAGACAGTTGGGCAGAGGCAGTTGGACAGAGGCAGTTGGACAGAGATGATAAAGGGGGAGAAGAGAGAAATAGAGGAGAGACAAAAAGAAGAGGGGAAGAGGCACACAGAAGAAGAGAGACACATGGAGGGAACGGAGAGAGAAAGAGAGACACAAAGGAATAGAGATGGAGGATAAAGACAGGAGAGAGACAGACACAGAGAAAGAGACAGAGAAAGAGAATGAGTAGAGAGAGACATAGAGAGACACAGAGAGGAGAGAAGAGGAAGGACAGAAGACACAGAGAGGGACAGAGAGACACACAGAGAGAGAGAGAGCACAGAGAGAAAGACAGAGAAGAGAGACAGGAGAGGAGAGGAGAGGAGAGAGATCAAACCAGGGAGGATAAGGCTCTTTTAGCCAAACCTTTTGTCCCCCAAAACCTCTTTGTTTGGATCATTATTGTGGATGACTATTGCCAAGGTCTCCCTGAGAATGGGAGTTGGTCTCTCAATTTGTGAGATATTTGGAAACCCTGAATATATCAGCAGTGGACTCAACATCATGCCACATTTGGCACACAAACAGGGACCTGAAGCCTCTGGAACTGTGAGTGAAATATATTCTTGGAAATTGCCTCTGGAGGCCCTTGGCTGGTTTTTGTGGATACTCATGCTCACTATGCTATCTATTATAAAAAATATCGATTCAGCATTGTTCAAATGCATCATTCTGTTTGATTATAAAGCTCTTGGTTTGACACTAGCAAATATAATCGGCATTGGATGGCTGCTATTTTTATGTCAATCCAAAATTTCTATCCCAACCATTGCATTTCCTGTGCCTCCATTGTTCATAGTTTGTGGACTTTCTGTGCTGACTAATATGGCTTTGATGTGTATAGGCATTTGTTGGTGGTTAGGAAGCAGGCAGTGTGGAAATTGTAAAGTGATGACCATTGTGGACAATACCAAGGTATGGACTGATGAATCTGGCACCACCATAAAAAATATAGGCATTTTTCCCAGCAAAAAAAATCAACCAGGAAACATAATTTAGACACTCAGAATCCAAATCAAAATATTGACACTAATGATCAACCTCCAATGCTAAGCCCACAACAGAGTCCTGATTCTGTTCATGGTATGGACTCATATGATAGTGCCAACTCAGATAATGAACCATATTACAGACTGTGTATGTTTCAACATATCAATCTCTTGAAATGGAGAATCTTGAATGGTTTAAAAAAAGCATTTAAGATTTTGGGGCGATCTCTCCATACTGTCTCTAAACACTTCTATTCAACATAGTACTGGAAATATTTGCTCTAGTGATTAAGCAACAAAAAGATATCAAGGGCATCCAGATAGGAAAGGAAGATGTCAAAGTCTCACTGTTTGCACAAAACATGATATTCTACTTAGAAAACCCTAAAGACTCTACAAAAAACTTCTGGAAACAATAGGTTCATATAGCAATTGGCAGGCTACAAAATAAACACATAAATTATGGCCTTCTTTACACTAATAATGATAGGGAAGAAATGAATATTAATAAAACAAACCCATTCACATTAGTGTCACGCAAATTCAAATATATTGAAGTCAACTTGTCTAAAGATGTGAAGGACCTATACAAAGTAAACTATAAAACCCTGCTCCAAGAAATAATAGAGGACCACTAAATGTAAAAACATACCCTGCCTATAGTTTGGCAGGATTAACATAATTAAATGGCCATTCTCCTCAAAGCATAGTACAGAATTAATGAGATCCCTCTAAATATACTCATGACATTCTTCAAAGAAGTGTATCAAAAACTTCTGAAATTTATTTGGAACAATAAACACCCTCGAAAAGCTAATGCTATTAATTAATATGGGAAAAGGAACATGAGAGACATTATTTTCTCCAACTTTTTAAAATATGTTTTATTTAAACACCTTGATTACACACATGATTGTGTTTGGGTTTCAGTCATGTAAAGAACACCACCCATCACCAGTGACAAATACCCATCATCAATGTCCCTAAGCTCCCTCCTCCCTGCACACCCCTCCTGTACTCTAGACAGCCTTTCCATTTCTCTCATACATTCTCATTATTAAGACAGTTCAAAATGTAGTTATTAGGGTTAGTTCAAAAGGTAGTTATTTCTCTAACTAAACACATCCCTGTTTGTGGGGAGATTCATGAGGTGAGCTGTAACTTCCAGCCTTTCTCTCTTTTGTGTCTGAAAATTATTGCAAGAATGTCTTTCATTTTTCTTAAAACTCATAGATGAGTGAGAACAATCTGCTTTTTTTTCTCTCTCTCTGACTTATTTCACTCAGCATAATAGATTCCATGTACATCCATGTATAGGAAAATTTCATGACTTCATCTCTCCTGACAGCTGCATAATATTCCAATGTGTATATATACCAAAGTCTCTTTAGCC
>PVKC010004583.1:0-35288 GCA_004027635.1 Crocidura indochinensis
TGTGTGTGTGTGTGTGTGTGTGTGTGTGTGTGTGTGTGTTTATTAGTCAGTAGGGACAGAAAGGTAGGGGAGATAAGGGTTCTAATTTTGGGGGGAGTCGGTGTTTGGGCCATAGCCAGTGACGTTCAGGTTATTCCTAGCTATGTGCTCAGAAATCGCTCCTGACTTGGGGGACCATATGGGATGCTGGGGATTGAACCGTTTTCTGTCCTTGGTTAGCTTGTGCAAGGCAGATGCCCTACTGCTTGCACCACTGCTCCAGCTCCTATAGGCTCTGATTTATAGACTTTTTTTTATTCTGTAAGGATAATTACTGTAGAGAATAAAAAAGCAAATTTCCTTTTCCTTCAACAAATTTTAGGTAGGTTAAAAAGAATTGGAAGTAGCAAAACTTCAGTAAGAATAGTGAGAGCACTAATTTCTAACCTATTTTATTAGGAATGAAAGACAATATAGTTCATAATGACAAGCCTTTGGTCATTTTTTAATGCTTTTGCAAAATAGAAATCTAAAATAATGCATAATTTCTGATATTTTATTTCAAACATAATGTTGCCCTTTAAAAGAAAAAGCAAAGTCCTGCAGACTTCCATTTGTAAGAGTATACTCAGTGTGGCTTTAGTAGAGGGGACAGAAGTGTAATGACAGAGAAACAAACAGTAACCTGTGCCTGTTGTTGGTGTTGTGTATTTTAGCTTAGAGGGCCAGTAGAACTTCCTGGCAGGATGGGGGTATAGGATTGTCTATGCAGGAAGTCTTCCCTGAATGCTATCCACACAGGAAGTCCTGGTTGCTGACAGTCATCTTCCTGCTGGTATCCACACCCACTACTGTGGCAGTACACAGGGTCTGCTAACACAGCCACCTATTTATTTATGCTTAATTTTTCTATTAGTCTTACATTCATTTTTAGCTGAGATAAATGTTACCATGGAAAGCATAAAATTTGCTTGTTTTCCTTGCCCCTGGATTGACAGCTTGTTGACTTGACATGAAGCAATGAAATTAAACCAGAGAAAGTTGAGATCGGCTACTCTTCTCTTGTAGGATGTATCAGTACTGAGCTATGGTCAGCCTGCCACCCCGTTCTTTAATTAAGTGGAATTCCTTGTTGCACAGGTGATGGGGAGAGATTCTTTTTATGACTGAAACCCAACTAAAATCATGTTTGTAATCATGGTGCTTAAAGAAAGATTATTTTAAAAATAATTTTTAAAAAGTAGAATTCTTTTTTTTTTTTTTTTTTAGTTTTTGTTTTTGGGCCACACCCAGTAACGCTCAGGGACTACTCCTGGCTATTCACTCAGAAGTCGCTCCTGGCAGGCACAGGGGACCATATGGGGAACCGGGGGATCGAACCATGGTCCGTCCTAGGTTAGCTCAGGCACCTTACCTCCAGTGCCACCACCCGGCCCCCAAAAGTAGAATTCTTGTAAATTAGCTTTAAGCTTTATCCAAGGTATGAAGTGTCTTTACTAATCCTACATTATTTTAGAAGTTAGTTTATTTTTGTGTTTTGTTTTTTGTTTGTTTGATTTTGGTTTTTGGATCAAACCCTTGACACTCAGGGATTACTTCTGGCTATGTGCTCAGTTCTGGCTTGGGGGACCATATGGGACCCTGGGGATGAAACCGAGGTCCAGTCCTGGGTCTGCCACATACACACTACTGCTCCAGCCCAGTATTTTTGTTTGTCTGTTTAAAGGCCCCATCTGGGAACATTCAGGGGTTACTCCTGGCACTGGACTCAGAATCGCCCCTGACAGGCTCAGGGGATCATAGGGGATGCTGGGAATTGAACCCAGGGCCTTCCTGGATCGGCGTGTACCACTATGCTGTCTCTCTGCCCCCTCCATATGAGTTAGTTTTGAGTGGCAAAATATAAAAGGACAACAAGTGATAAAAAAATGAGGCTTGACAATGTAGCTTTTCTTTGTGTAAGCTTTTTGTTGTTTTAAGTTTACTGCATGTACCATGAGGCACATAAGTCCAAAGTGTGATTTATTTGAATTGATCAGTCTGAAGTTGTGTTTAAATATGTGTCAGTGTTTCTATTTCAATCAGCGAGTGACGTTTTATCTTGACTTGTTTGGGCAAACTGACAGAAATACTAGTTTGATGTGCAGCTGTAATATTTAGCTCAAAGTAGTTTGAAGTAATCTTTTGTTATTGAAGAACTTTCTAGAATTGGTAAAACCAACTTTTGGATGTTAATAAAAAAAAACCACAAATGATGTATTCTTTAGCTGAAAGATAGCTTAGGGGCCAGAGAGATAGTGCAGCAAGTAGGGTACTTGCGTTGTGCGCAACTGGCCTGGTTTCAATCCTCAGAACTCCTTATGGCTACTTGAGCACTGCCAGGAGTAATCCCAAGCACAAATAAAGATTAACCCTTGAGAACTAGTGGGTATGACCCAATAATAAAAATAATGGTATCTTTGGTTTCTCTTAAAATATATGTGGTTAGGGCTAATGCCTTAATTGACCTGATCCAGTTTTAATTCCTGATACCACATTGTGCATGGTATCCCTAGCATTTGGTGGTCCCTTTATCACCAACTTCACAGGGCACAGGACCCAAGCAGCCTGGCATCCCACCATCCTTGTATTAACCTAGTAACCTGGTTGGTTGAGAATTGCTAGCTGATTCCCACCCCCTTTAAATATTTATCTATGTAGCAGTCAGTGGTATTAAGTATCACATTTCAGAGAAGCTTGAATTTAGTAATTAAATGCAGAAGAATGGTCATAGAAAAAAAATAAATTAATACAAACAGTTCATTTGGAATATATAGATATTATAACTCATCTCTTAGAGATTTGTTTGAGGCCTCTGGCTTTGTTGCCAGCAGATCTTGGTTCAAATTCCAACTTCACCTACTGTTAAATTTATTGTTACTAATTTCTCTTAAGGGTCAATTCCTTAATCTTATAAAATGGTATATTGATGTGCCTGCCATGTTGTGTTAAATAAAATAAGTCATAAAAAGCACTTGACAGAATGACAATGATTATTAATAGATTTTATCTATCTTAAGTTAGAGATTTTTCTGCTGTAAATGAAATAACTGACTACTTCAATAATCAAGTGTATCTCCCTTTTAGATATATTTGTGTTTCTACAACTACTTGTAAGAAACAGTTATTAGGATTTGAGAATGAAATTATTGTGCATGGTATTTATCAGATGCCAGGTATCTCTTTTGGGGAGAATACATCTTTGAGCCCAGTTTTCTTCTGGTTTCAGAGTCCTAGGAAATTTTTCACACTGCCCCCAGCAGGGCAAATAGAGGAGAGGCAGGTTTTAAATGTTCCCCATCTACTTACTAGAGTGGAATTATGTTGCTACAATAAAGAAACCCTCATAATAATATATTGTCAGCAATGTGGGTTCTGAAATGTAAGACATGCTTCTTCTTTCTGCCAAAAGTTAGTATGTAAATTGAAGCTGACCACTTTTGCTTATAAATCATATCTTTTCTTTTTCTTCTTCTTCTTCTTCTTCTTTTTTTTTTTAGTTTTTAGGCCACTAGGCCATACCCAGTGACGCTCAGGGATTCAGGGATTATTCCTGCCTCTGTGCTCAGAAATCACTCCTTGTTTAGGCGACCATATTGGACCACGAACCGTGGTCCGTCCTAGGTCAGCCATGTGGCAAACACCCTACTTCTGCACCACTGCTCTGGCCCCTGCATATAAATCATTTAAAAATAAACCTTTTCCCTAAAAGTTTCTTTCATCAGACAAAAGCACCCCTAGCACTCCTTTTCTCGCCCCAACAGAGGTCAGTGCTGCTACTCCCACCCTGAGGAATGCAGCCTTGGGCATGTCTGGGGATCCCTCTGCTTGTATGGTTTTGGATAAGCTCCCTGATATTTGGGTATAAATCAAATTCTTGTAATAAGATAAAGATGTTTGGTTTTTGTCAGACCTTCTAGGTTTGTATGTGTGTCTCTTATAGAGACTATATCTGCAAGGTTCACTGGGATCAAACCGAAGACTTTCATAAACAAGGATTGTGCTCTACCATTTGAGGCACATTCTGGCACATTCTATTCTTAACTG
Organism: Crocidura indochinensis; assembly: GCA_004027635.1. Lineage (NCBI taxonomy): Eukaryota > Metazoa > Chordata > Mammalia > Eulipotyphla > Soricidae > Crocidura > Crocidura indochinensis. The sequence goes on from PVKC010004583.1 coordinate 4,066, forward strand.
AGGGGAGAATTAGAAGAGACTAGTTAGCAAATAGTCATATTGAGTGACTCTGAGGAAAGAACATAGACTTTTACATGGCATAGCTGAGGCCCTGAGTTCCCACCTGTCGCAGAGTAAGGGAGGGGACTGACTCTGTTCTTAGATTTATGCCTGAAAAAAAGTTTTTTATTCCTTGGAGGAAACTAGAAATGACAGAACAGACCTGGTTTTCAATTTCTTATTAAGAACCTAAGTAAAATAGATTTGATAAGCTATGATCTCTTACGTTAGATTTATCTTTGATTAAGCAGTAGTAATGTTCCTGGATCAAGTCAAGTTTTCATTTTTACAGACTGTTGATAACCCTTCTTTCTAAAAGAACATCTTTTGAGACAAAATGATGTTTCATCTTGGATTACCTAAGCTAGGTACTTTGGACAGTATGAAGAACCTATAGAATTTAGGATGTAAAGAAATATCTGCATGTTTAGATTTATAAGATTCCCAGTGTACTTGGAAACTGTGGCACTAGAGTGGTTAGAATCTGAGTACAAAGCCCAGATATCTCTTGGGACTATTTGAATTGGCTGAAGTGAAGGTAAACAAGGTTACATGTACCTTAGGTGGCTTACTTTGTGAACTTTCGAAAGTGGAATTTAATTATATCTCAGAAATGGCTAATTTTATTATTTGTGGAAATTGAAAAGCAAGCTGTAAGGGACCCAAAAGATTACTCAGTAGCTTAAAAGTACTAATCTGGAAGCTCAAGACCTCTCAAGTTCAGACTTCAGTGCAACCCACCAGTACTTAGCTGATCTTGACACCCCTACATTTGGGAAATCTGTAAAAAATGGTCTATAGTTCTGTAGTTTCAGATTTGCCCAAGGCACTCATGAGGCCAAGAGCTCAGTCCAGGTGCTAGTTCATACATGGAGGCAGTCCTGATTTTCTTGGGCTAGGGGGATCACTTGTAAGGGGAAAAAATACAGGAAGTGTCAAGCTGTGAGTTTTGAAATGCTAGTGGAATGTATAGTGACTTTCTCATTTGACATTTTCCAACACTTAATTTGAGTAATGTCCTTGGATTAAACTACTTATTTACAAGACATGAGATGAAGAAATAAATACCTTTTCACTTACTTTGAGCATGCTGGGTTTTGTGTCTGCTTCCATCTTAAAGTGAGCCACAAGCTTCCCCAAACAGGAACTAGAGTTTCTTTCCATTAATTCATAGGTGTGAATATATCTTCAGTCATCTTTGCTAGGTAGCTTCCAACAGAACCCTGGGCTGCAGGCTTTTGAAAAATTATGTTGGTTGCTGTGAGTTCTGGGAATGTTTCCAACTACTACACCATTCTCAAGGGGTTCCTTTTCACAAGGTTAGCTAGAGCACAAGGCAGGCAGCCTGTGAATCCATCCAGATGTCTCAATGAAACCCAGTGCCTATCTTGGAACTAGATGAAGTCTTCCTTATTTGAGCTTCTTGATTGAACTCTTAACTTTCTTATACTTGAACACTAACCTGTTCATTTTAGTCATCTTAATAAAATTACCAGCAACTTTCAACCAAATTGTTTTTCAGAATCCTGAAACCTTTTTAAAATCTAGTGATTTTTAAATTACTGTATATTAAAATGCTATCATATCCCTTCATGAAAGTTAATTTTTTAGTTCCTTAGATTATGAATAATTTACTGTTACATAAATTTACTTATCTATAAGGTGCACATAGCGAACATTCTACTGAACAAAACTGTATTATTCCATGTTGGAAAAAAAGCATTTCTCATAGAATTCATTAAATTTTTTAAGATGTGAGATAAAATATATAAACAGTAAAACAACTTGATATAATTTGTATTTAATCTTATCATGTCTTATTTTTTCTTGAGATTATATAGTCAATGAAAGATGCTCCTGTCCAGCACTCTCATGCTCTGCATCTTTGTTTTGCAGCAGTCTCTGGTCCCAGCTCATCCCATGGCCCCGCCCAGCCCCAGCACCACCAGCAGTAATAACAACAGTAGCAGCAGTAGCAACTCAGGATGGGATCAACTAAGCAAAACGAACCTCTATATCCGAGGGTTGCCTCCCAACACCACAGACCAGGACCTGGTGAAGCTCTGTCAACCGTAAGTTACAGCTCTTGTTCTTAGCTGCTAAATATTTTCTTGATCATATTATACAGGGATACTAATAGAGATTTAGTGCCAGAGAGATCTGTGAGTACTTTTATTAACACAATGAAATGACAAGGTTTCTAAGTGTTAAGTCGTCAGGTACTTTTCAGAGAGAAATAACATTGATAGAATAAATATATAACAAACGTAGCATATTTTTTCGTAGAATTTGACTTCTGAGGTATAAAAAATTGGTTTTTAATTGATGGATAGGTTCTTTTAAGAAGATGTCATTTTTGTGGAAGCACCTAAAGGCTAGTAGGTTGGGGACAGGATGCATTACATAACAAAAGGAACTTCATCTGTGACATTTGTAAGAATATTACATTCTTACAATCAAGAATGTTTGGAAGAAGATATTTTCAAGCCTTTTTCTAATGGTATGGAAAACTCAAATTCTGCTGGGCAATTTGAAACCTAGCTTCCCAATACCCATAGCCCAGCGACCGTAGTTTTTGTGGTTTGCATTGTTCACTCATCTTTTTGGGAGCAACTGATCAATTCCCACCTTTTCTGAGTTTTGTGAAAAATATGTGTATGTGCTAAAGGCTCTTAGTAAATAAGGGTTTCTTTGGTGGCTAGAATCTGATTTTAGATGGTAGTTTGCTGCATTGACATTGACCATCATGTAAGAAACAGTAAAGAGGACAGAAACGCTTTCATCATGTCAAGACAAAACACCTCTAATCACTTTGAGCTATAAAAACCTACCCATATAACATACTTCATTCATGCAAAGACAATAATAATGTCTTAGAAAGGATTTTTACATAACTGGAAGAAATGGTTTTTATTCCCTGAAAAATTATTCTTCTTTGTAAGCATGATTCATAGCACATCATTTCTATTGTTCAGGAAAAAGTCAGAATTCTTATCTTATTTTAAAAATGCTAAGTTTGTTTTTTTTAAAATGACCTAGGGTAGTATTTGCGAGCAGGACCTCCCTAAAGGGAAAGAGGTAGTGGCAGATGAGGCTTTGAAGGACTTCCTGAAGGTCAATACTTTGGGCATAGTCTTTGTACTTGTCCCATATTACCTTTTTCAATCAGCACTCTTGGACCCTGCAACCCTTTGCCTTTGTAACAGGGAAGTAATATTCAGTGTCCAGAATTATTCTGAAAGCAAGTCTAACACTTGCTTGACAGGACTGGCCAGAGAATCAGGGAGAACTTTGTCAGGCACACCCTGCCCTAAAGCAGCTGTTCAGGACCACAACTAGATCTTTGCTATCTTGTCTTCTGCTTTCCTTTACTGGCATCCTCTTGTTTTGCAGCATAATTACAGGTAGGTAGAGTTCCATAATGCCCAGGGAGCTAAAAATATAATTTTGCAGGAAAAAGAAAAAGGGAAAGCTCTCCCCTAATTCTTATGGTGTAAAATAAGGGAAGAGAACTAAAGAAAGAAAGAAATGAATCTTGTAAAATGGTTTTAATCAGGATGCCAGAATTAAATAACCACAAAAAATTAAGTAATGTGCTATTTTATATATAGTGAATACAGATTTGAAAGTTTGTCATAATTTATTGATAACTAATATACTAGTTGCTGAAAGAGAGCATTTATCACTTTCCCCATAGAAAATTCATTCTTGCTTTTTTGTTGTCTTTAGCATATGTGAATTTTCTTATGCCATGTAAACATTGCTCTTTGCTGTTTTCAGTGACATCAACTCCTATGATTTGCAAAAAAATTCAGGCTTGATGTTTAGCTTTGTTGATAGTTTTCTTTACATAGACTGTCATTATCTGCAGAAACTTTCATTTCATTTAACAAAGGCCATCTTCTAAGAACCAGATTTGATTTGCTGATTATTTTGTGTCCTGAGATTTGAGGAGGAAAAGAAGGTGGGGGGAGTATTGCTGTTCTGTATTTAATTGTTGCCAATAATGAATTGTTAGTTGGTAACTGAAAATAACGAGAATTTATGAGAATCTTATGAGGAAATAACTCAGCTTAGAGCATAAAAAAGCCTATTGGATATAGTTAAGAGATTTTGTTTTATTTTGTTTTATTTAATTTTTTGGTTTTTCGGCCACACCCATTTGATGCTCAGGGGTTACTCCTGGCTAAGCTCTCATAAATTGCCCCTGGTTTGGGGGGACCATACGGGACGCCGGGGGATCTAACTGCGGTCCTTCCTTGGCTAGCGCTTGCAAGGCAGACACCTTACCTCTAGCACCACCTCACTGGCCCCAGTTAAGAGATTTTAGAAAAGTATCTGTGGGCTTCATTCTCTGGCCACACATTTCTTCTAGTCAATAAGCTACAATACAGGACATAAAAACTTGACCACACTGTAAAGATCACAGAAGGAAAGCAACACAGAACCTCAGTATACTTAATGAATGGTGGTGGTAATTTTGAAGATCCAGTGAGTATCAGCAATTTATAGAGTCTCTGAAAAGGACTTTAGAGAGGAATGTTACAAGAATTCAAAGAAACCATGGAACAGTCCGACTGACAATAAGACTCTATTGGATATGAGAGTAGAAAGGAGAAAACTTCAAGCAGAAATTATGGAACTAAAAAATTGGGTAGGCAAAATGAAAAAACTCACTGGAAGGCCTCATTAAGAGTAACAGTTGCTGAAGACATAATGAGTGAGTTTGAAGATGAGTTGCATAACACCTCCAGGCAACAGAAGAAGATGGAAAATTCTTAAATGAACAGAAAATAGAAAAAGTAATCTTACAGATAAATGAACAGACAACAATAGATTGTTGGGATAAATTTAACAGCAATGATATAAAAATCATTGTTGACACAGAGACAAGAAAGGAAACTTCTATCTAGAAGCAACAGTCAAAGACATCATTGCTGAGAAGTTCCCACAGTTGAAGACTATGTACTCACATCTGGATGCCCCCAAAGTAGGAACTAAAAGGATACCCTATAACACATCTTAATCTCATTAATGAAAACTATATATGTAGTTGCCAGAGTGGTAGCACAGTGATAGGTCATTGCACCTGGCTCACCCAGGACAGATGCAGGTTCAACCCTGGCATCCCATATGGTCCCCCAAGCCAGGTGCGATTTCTGAGCGCAAAACCAGGAGTAATTTCTGAGTGCTACCAGGTGTGGCCAAAACTAAAAAAATAAACAAAAAAGAAAACAAAAAATATATATATAATTTAAATCAAGAACAAAAAAAGAAATTACATATAAAAGATCATTTTTAAGATTTACAGCAGATTTATCACAAACAACCCTTCAAGTTTAAAGGCAAAGGTGAGATATATATATAGTGAAAAAATACAATGGAATGAATTTGTCACTAAGATTATTTCACCCAGCCAGACTCTCATACAGGTTTGAAGGAATGATACACAGCTTCATGGATAAACAACAGCTCAGGAATTTTGCAAATTCAAAACCAACCTTAAAAAAAAGAACTGAAGAGTGTACTTTAAAAGCAAAATAAACCACACAAACACACCAAAGCTTCTACCAAAAAAGGCACAAAATTTCATAACAATCATCTCTCAATGTCATTGGACTAAATGCACCAACTAAGAGAAACAAAGTGCAAAACAGATCATAATATTGAATCCAACGTTTTACTGCCTGCAGGAAATAAATTTGAATAGTCAAAACAAACACAGTCACAGAATCAAAAGTTGGAAGACAGTTCTTTAAGCAAATAGCTCTGTTAAAAAGACTGGGGTGGCCATAATAATATTTGTTGCCATAGAATTTAGGCTTAATATGGTTATTAAAAAACAGGGTCATTTATTCCCAACTTAGAGTCCATGTGATTACATAGTGACCATCTAATCCTGAACCCTGCCTCTCAGACATAGAACTGACACAGTTCTCCACAACAGCTCCAGAAACCAAACTCCATCTGGGACATTCTTAATAATGCTTTGACACCAACATGTGGTAGTTTTTTTGTTAGTTTGTTTTGTGTTTTTTTGGGACACACCTGGTTACGCTCAGGGGTTTCTCCTGGTTATGCATTCAGAAATCGCTCCTGGCTTGAGGGACCATATGGGATGCTGGGAGATCAAACTGCGGTCCATCCTAGGCTAGTGCTTACAAGGCAGACGCCTTACCTCTAGCGCCACCATGCCGACCTCTGCATGTGCCAATTTTGATATGACATCCTGACAATGAGGAAATGGCAACAACTTAGATCTAAGAGCAGGTTGTCTTATCTCATCACCTAGTGATAAGATGAAATAAGAAGATACGTCATTCTTTGATCTGTACAAATACTAATATCGCTAACTACAGAAGACCTACTGTGACAACCATGACTGGGAAGAACTTATCCTGGGATCAATCAAAAAGACCCTAGCCTAGGCTTTGGCCTACGATCTGTATAACAACTAAGATCTCTAATTCCAAAGGTTTGACTGAGACAACTGCAACTGCAGAACTTCTGGAAACGTAATCAAAGATTCTATATGAGGCTTCATTCTAGGATCAGTGCAAAAACCAAACCAGCTATTATGGAAGACTGATTAAAATAACAGTGATGGAACAGAACTTCTAGAACTGTAAAGAAAGACTCTGTCTCAGGCTTCATCCTATGACATGTGCAAATATCAAGATCTCTATTTACAGAGGCGTGATTTTTATCATCTATGACTGGGCGGAAAGTTTCCTAGCACCATAAAAAGACCTAGAGGAGTGAAAAAGAGCATGTATGGAGCTGTAATTATTCCCATGACAGTATGCTTCAAGGGTGGAGAAACCCTGTATCACTTAGGCTAAGGGAATTCCCTTTCTAATCTCTCCAATATTTACTGTGCCTATGGAAAAAAATACTATTTTTTTCTTTTCTTTTTATTTTGCAATTGTGGTTATTGTTTGGTTGTTGTCTTTATTGCTGTGGTGCTTTTTTTTTTGTCATTGTAAGTTTTGGGTTTTGTTGTTTTCTTGTTTGTCTGGATTTTTTTTTGTTGTGGTGTTGTTTTTATTTTTGCCTTTTTGTTATGTTTTTCTTCCTTTTTCCCTTTCTTGTCTTAAATTAATGTTTGTAACCTCTACAGAGATGGACTCCTCCCAGTTTTTGTTTGTTTGATTTTTGCCTTTTTCCCCCCTTTAAACAGAACCACATATTTGTTATGTCTCATAAATTGAGGGGGATATATGGATGGTGCCAGGACCAAATAGTCATATGAATATTGAATAGAAATAAAAAAATTGATCATTGGGGGCCGGGCAGTGGCGCTGGAGATAAGGTGCCGGTGCTAACCTAGGACGGACCGCGGTTCAATCCCCCGGTTCCCCATATGGTCCCCCGTGCCTGCCAGGAGCGACTTCTGAGCGAATAGCCAGGAGTAACCCTTGAGTGTCACTGGGTGTGACCCAAAAACAAAAACAAAAACAAAAAAAAATTGATCATCAGACTTGAACACCAAATCCAAAGCCAATGACAACAGAATTAATACCCAATCTACAACAACCAAGACACAGAGGGGATCACTTTTACTAGCAGCCCAGGGGGCAAAAAGGGGATATGGGATGCTTGCTAAGAACTGGGTTGGAGGAAGGACAACAGTGGTGGTGGGATTTGCCCCTGATTTAATGTCATTATGTACCTAACCCAAAAACAAAAAAACAAAACAAAACAAAACAAAACAAAAAAGAAATATTACTGTGAAAGATTTTTAATTCACTTTGGTCACAATAAAAATTATTTAAAAAAGAAACCAGAAACTCTAAAAAAAAAAACAACAGTCATTTCTTAATAATGATATGTACATAAGGAAGAAATCACACTTCAAAATATACTTGCACCTAATGAGGGGGTCATAAAATACTTGGAACAGCTACTATAAGACTTGAAAAAAAAGACACCAATAGCAATGCAATAGTAGTTGAAGATTTTAACACCATTCTGTCACCTCCTGATAGATCAACCAGGCTAAAGCTCATTAATAATATACTGGCTTTGAAGGAATAAATGGTTTGAAGGAAGAAGTGATTGGTTGGTAGGTAGGAGATAGATAGATAGATAGATAGATAGATAGATAGATAGATAGATAGCATTTCATCCTTGAATAAACATTCTCAAATGCATATGGGACATTTTCCAAGATAGATCACATGCTGGCCACAAATATACCACCTTAAAATTAAGAGGATAGAAACTGTATTCACTATTTTCTATGTCTATAATGCATTGAATAGAGAAGTGAATTACAAACAGAAATGGAGAAACAACCTTGAAATTAAACAACCAGTGGCCCAGAAAGGATACCAAAAGATTCATGAAACAAATGAGAAGGGGGATACAAACTATCATAATTTGTAGGATACAGAAAAAACATTATTATGAGGAAAAAAAATAGCTTTGCAAGCATTCCTCAGAAAGGAAAAAAAAGCCTAAATAAGTAACTTAATCGATATTGCTTAAGAAATTGGAAAATGACCAAGTAAAGGAGCGGAAAGCAGACAGGCCGAAAAAATGATCAAAGTTAGAGTAGAAATTATTGAACTGAAAGCCAAAAGAACAAAAGATCAATGAAAGCAACAGATGTTTCTTTGAAAAAATTAAAAAGATCGATCTACCATTAGCAGTACTCAAGGGAGAGAGGGAGAGAGAGAGAGAGAAAGAGAGAGAGAGAGAGATCCCTAATAAACAGAATCAAAAAGGTGGGTTATTACAACAGATAATACAGGAATTCAAAGGGTTAACAGAAATCACTTCGAGTATCTTCATGCCACAAAATGAGAGAACCTAGAAGAAATGGAGAAATTCGTGGTTGAACCAAGGTGATTAGGAATAAATGACAAGAGCTATTACTATTGAGGAAATTGAAGGGGAATTAAAAGTCTTCCCCAAAACAAAAGTCCAGTTCAGATGGATTCACTAGTAAATTGTTCTAAGAATTTTTCAAAAAGTTCAGACACCTTGAACAAATAGGATTCATCCCAGAGATGCAAGAATGGTTTAATATATACAAGTCAATCAACATAATAGATCATATCAATAAAAGAAAAAATAAAAATCATGATCATATCAATATAGATAGAGAAAGCATTAGAAAATACCCAGCACAGATTTATATAAAAACAATAAAGAACAGGGGAATTGAAGGAACATGAAGGAACATATAGTCAAAGCCAATTACCACAAGCCAATAGCAATGACTCCACTCAGTGGAGGAGAAACTAAAAAGTTTTTTTCTAAGATCTGGCACAAGCTAATATTGTCTACTCTCACTCACTACTTCTATTCAAAATAGTATTTGATGTACTTGCCATAGCAATTAGGCAAGGAAAATATATCAAGGGCATTCAGACAGAACGAGAGAAATCAAGCTCTCACTATTTGCAGATGACATGATTCTATATTTAGAAAATCATAAAGACTACCAAAAAGCTTCTAGAAACAATATATTTGTACAGTAAACTAGCAGGTTGGAAAATTAATATGCAAAAGTCTATGGCTTTTCCGTATAAAAACAATAAAATACAATAAAGAGATATCTTTGGATATCTTGGATTCAACTAAAGAGATGAAAAATTATACAAAGAAAATTATAAAATTCTGCTTCAGCAAATAAAAAAGGACTTAAGGGAACTGGATACAACTCCCCTGCTCATGGATTGAGTGGATTAATATAATTAAAATGACAAGACTGTCCAATGTATTGTACAGATTTAATGCAATCCCTATAAGGATAATCATGACATTTTTCAAAGAAACAGATCAAACACTTCTGAAATTAATGTAGACATAAATCTCCAGAAATAGCTAAAGAAATTCTTGGTGAAAGACGATGGGTAGCATCACTTCTCCAACTTCAAACTGTAGTACAAAGCAGAACTCATTAAAACAAGCATGGTATTGGAATAATGACAGACATTCGGATCAGTGTAATAGACTTGAATAGACTGACTCCGAATGTCTGTCATTATTCCAATATATATATATATATAACCAATTTATCTTTGATTAATGGGCAAGAACTATGTAATGGAGCAAGTAAAGTATCTTTTAACAAGTTGTTTTGAAAAATAGTGATCAATTAAATGCAAAAAAGTGAACCCAGGCCTCTCTCTAATGCTGTGCACAAAAGTAAAATCAATATGAATTAAGGATCTTTATATCAGACGTTTAATGCTAAGATAGAGAGAAAAATATAGGGAGAGTTCTCAGTAACATTGGAGCTGATGATAGCTTCAAGAATGAAACATCACTGGCCAACCAACTGGAAACAAAGATAAACAGATAGAACTGTACTGAACTAATAAAAGGATCTAAGGATTTCCCATGGAATAGAGAAAGTATTCATTTAGTACACATCGGAAGAGAGTTAAGATCTAAGATACCTAAGGCATTGGTAGAACTTAGCCAAACAAAAAAAATAGGCAAACCTAATTCCATTCATAAATGGGAAGAATAGATGAACAGAACTACTTCAAAAAAGAAATATAAATGGACAAAAGGAATCAAAATAACAGGGAGACGGGCACATATCATAAAGAACAATCAGCGCTGGTGTGGATTTTGGGACAAAGGTACTCATTCACTTCCAGTGTTAATATAATCATTTCCAACCTTTCTGGAAAACAATATGGATTTTCCTCAAAAAAACTAGAAATTGAGCTTTCATATGATCTAGCAATACCATTCCTACAAATATACACCTCAGAATTCCACAAACAATACAGAAAAGCTCTCAGCATTCCATTGCTCTTTGCAGCACTAGTCACAATAGCCAGAATCTGGAAACAACCCAAGTCCCTGAGAGCAGATGAGTGTATAGGAGAACTATCATACACAATGGAATAGTATGCAGCTGCTATGAAAAATGAAATCATGAAATTTTCTTACACATGGATATGGAGAGAGTATTACACTGAGCAAAATGAATTAGAATAATAGGATAAATATAGAATAAATATAGAATAGTAATTTGTGGGCTATTAAAACAAAGATAGAATAATATTAATATTCAGAGAATAGAGACAAGGGCCAGGAGGACCATTTCAGGGTAGGAAGTTACGTAATCACAAGGAGTTGAGGAGTACAGTTAGGGCAAATAAGGGCCCACTTTTACAATGATATTTGGAAACGATCACTCTGAACAAGAACTGGGTGCTAAAAGGAAATAAAATGATATGTGTGATACCCCTTTTGTAACAGTATTGCAAACAACAGTAATTTTGAGGGAACAAAGGGAGGATAGGGGAATTTTTGCCACAGAAGCAGACTGGGGAAAGGGCAAGTGGGAACAGATGGAGGGAAATTTGGGAAATTGGTGGTGGGGAATATGCATTGGTGAAAGGTGTTGGGCATTGTACGAGTGAGACTCAGTAGAGAACAACTTTATAACTATCTCACAGTATTCCAGGTAATTTTTTTTAATTTAAAAAAAGTGTCACAAAGAACATTTCTAAATGCCTTTTATTTAGCAGTTATTTCTTTTACTGGGTTCTGGGTAACCAAAGTGATGTAGAAAATGAAGTACAGTTTAGGTACATTTTCTTGACACTGAAATATAACTCTAACTAAAAACTACTTTAAAGAAAATTCATTTTGTAAACCTAAAGGTAAATGTTTATTCTTTAACTATTTTTCTACAGTAGTAAAGTTAGATCTTGGAATAGAAGAGGAACCATTCAATATATTTTTGATCTCTCTCTCTCTCTTCTTTTAGAGTTATACTTTTTATTAAATAATTTCTTTATTTTAAACAATGTAATTACAAACATAATTGTAATTGGGTTTCAGTCATAACAAAAACACCTCCCTTCACTCGGGCAACATTCCCATCACCAGTGCTGCCATCTCTTCCCTCCCCCAACCTCCACCTGTATTTGAGACAGGCTTTCTACATTCCTCACTCACTGACACTGTAATGATAGTTCTCAGTGTAGTTATTTTTCTAACTGCACTCACCACTCTTTGTGGTGAGCATATCTTGAGCTGTACTTCCGACCCACCTCTGAAACTTATCTCAATGTCTTTAATTTTTCTTAAACCCCTTAGATGAGTGAGACTATTCTGTCTCTCTTTCTTTCTCTGACTAATTTTACTCAGCATAATAGATTCCATGTACATCTATGTTTAGAAAAATTTCATAACTTTATCTCTCCTGACGGCTGCATAATATTCCAATGTGTATATGTTCCACAGTTTCTTTAGCAGTTTATCTGTTGAAGGGCATCTTGATTGTTTCCATAGTCTGGCTACTGTAAAAGTGCTGCAATGAATATAGGTGTGAGGAAGAGATTTTTGTATTGGATTTTTGTGTTCAAACTATAATGGTATAGCTGGATCAAATGGGAGCACATTTTTCAGTTTTTTGAGAAATCTCCATATTTTTTTCATAAGGGTTGGACTAGATGGCATTTCTACCAGCAGTGAATGAGTGTTCCTTTTTTTCCACATCCCCACCAGCATTGATTTTTCTTTTTTCTTTTTTTCTTTTCTTTATTTTTTTTTGGGCTATGGTGTAAGATGGTACCTCATTATTGTTTTGATTTGCATCTCCCTCATGATTAGTATGTGGAGCATTTTTTCATGTGCCTTTTTTACATCTGTATTTCTTCTTTGAGAAATTGTTCATTTCTTATCCCCATTTTTTATGGGGTTATATATTTTTCCTTGTTAAGTTCTGTCAGTACCTTGTATATCTTTGATATTAGCCCCTTATCTGATGGGTATTGGGTGAATAGCTTCTCCTATTCTGTGGGTGACTTTTGTATCCTAGGCATTATTTCCTTTGAGGTGCAGAACTTTCTCAGCTTAATATAATTCCATTTGTGTATCTCTGCTTTGATTTGTTTGGAGAGTGCTGTTTCTTCCTTGAAGATACCTTTAGTTTCAATGTACTGGAGTGCTTTACCTATGTGTTGTTCTATATACCTTATGGTTTCAGGTCTGATGTCAAGGTCTTTAATCCATTTGCATTTGACCTTGGTGCATGGTGTTAGCTGGGGGTCTGAGTCCGTTTTTTTGCAAGTGACTGACCAGTTGTGCCAACACCACTTGTTGAAGAGGCTTTCCTTGCTCCTAGAGTGATAATTTAGATGAAAGTAGGGTGGTTGGTTTGAAGAAAGAGGGAGAGAGTCTCATGGCTAGAGATGATAGGACCTAATGCAGAGCTCTCAAAGGAATGGGAATGGAAGGCATGGGGACTGTTCAGTGATTTTCTTAAGGAGAGAGCATGAGAACTCAAGCATGATTATAGGCTTTGAGATCTTAACTCTGAATAAAAGAAGGATTTGAGTTGTATTAATCGACAAGTCATAATGAATGTCATGCTGCCACTTGCTGGTACTCTATTAGACCTCAAGCTTTGCCTCTTTCCTAGATTCTCCAGACATGGTCCAATTATTTATTCATTTCTGTATCCCATAGATAGAACCCATAGATAGATTTTTTCTGACCCTACTAGTTTATTTGTTAAGTGTGAATTTTAGAAAGAAAAATTTAAATTCTAACTTGCAAAATATGAGAGAAGCTATAAAGAAAATAAACTTAGAAGCATCTTTATTGAAGAATAGTGATTTACAATACTTTTAATGGTAATTTCAGCATACACATTCCAATACCACACCCACCACCAAAGTCTCCACTTACCTCCATCAAGGACCCCCAAATCCCTCCTGTTCTACACCAACAACCCTCATCCCCTAACTTTATATCCTCTCTAAGGATTAAGTTCTGTGGACCAACTCTCTGTTGCCTTTGGCCAGAAATTGTACATTTTGAAATAAGTGTATTTTTCCCCCTGTACTTCTCCATTCATTTATCCCTGCAAGAGTGAAGTTTTTGAGAGATTCTTTCCGTTGAAAATTGTTTTTCCTTTACCCTAAAATAAAATGTTCATCTTCATATATTTCGAAAAGTGTTTCCCTGCTTGCAGGGTAGAATTAGAAAGTAAAGCACTCTAAAAAGCCACATATGATTTTTCAAAAAATGTTTCATCAATCAACTTTGGCTTCCTTGTGAAATTTCTGGCATGTTTAAACATAACAGTTGGCCCTGTTGGACCAGTTTGCAGAAATCCTAGGTAAATTTGTAAATTTGGGTGCTTATAGAAACCACATTAGTGAGAAGACAGTAAATTCAAAACAATGATTCTGTGTTGTGGTAGGAAAATTATTCTACTCAAAAGAGATCTTCTTTCTTTCAATTCAGAGAGAATTTAAAGCTTAGTTACCCAAGTTCATTCAAATATTCCCAAACAACTCAGTCTAAGAAACATGTACACACCCTGTGTAGCAACATTTATTTTGGTAAAGAAGAGTGCATGTGTGTGTATGTATGCATATGGATGTGGATATTCATATTTCATGTGAATTCTGCACTGGAATGCTCACATAGCTTTACAGTCATAAAAGACATAGACCAAAAGTTTCATGGAGTGAGTTTTACAAACCAAAGCTCATTGATGGTGGGGCCTGAGAGATAGCATAGCTGTAGGTCATTTGCCTTGCAAGCAGCTGATCCAGAATTGGACTGTGTCAAAATCCCAGCATCCCATATGATCCTCCATGCCTGCCAGGAGTGATTTCAAGCGCAGAGCCAGGAGTAATCCACTGAGAGCCTTTGGGTGTGTGACCCAAAAACAAACGAAGAAAAAAGAAAGAAAAAAAGCTCATTGATGTTGTAAAGTTAATGCAGAACTAAGAAGGAAATGCATTCTCCTATGCATTTTTGCATTATGACCCAAAAACAAACGAAGAAAAAAGAAAGAAAAAAAGCTCATTGATGTTGTAAAGTTAATGCAGACTAAGAAGGAAATGCATTCTCCTATGCATTTTTTGTGGTACAAGCCATATAGCCAGTTTTCTTATTCATGCTTAAATTTAATTTCTGTATAAGAAATGCATAATGCACACTGATCTTGAACATACTAAGATACAGTCTTAAGATATTTGGAAATCCCAGAACTTTGTACAAATAATTTTAGCACTAAAAAATTTCCCACAAACTATTTCCTATCAGTATATTAGTGCACTATTTGATTTTTTTCTATTTTTACTTTAATTGTTAGAATTATCAACTATGTTTTCAGGCAGTTCACATATACTAATAATTAACACTATTCTGGAGCCGGAGTAATAACACAGTGATAGGGCATTTGCCTTGCATGCAGCTGACCCAGGACAAACCTGGGTTTAATTACCTGCATCCCATATGGTACCGAAAGCCAGCCAGGTGCAATTTCTGAGCGTAGAACCAGGAGTAACGCCTGAGCGCCACAGGTATGGCCCCAAAAAACTAACAATGGAAAAAAAAAACTAACACTATTCAGTCCCTCTTTAGTTTTACTATTACACAATTGGACAAAACTTCCTTTAAATATTTTACCGGTGAAATTGGCTACATTTTTTTTTACTGATTACATGACTGATTTTCATCCCTGACAGTATCCAAGTATCAAATACATACTGCAGAAAATTATTTTTTTATGGTGAGAAACTCTAGATCAGAAACTTTCCCTGTTGTGAGAAGATGAAAACTTAAATATTTGTTATTCCCTAATGCCAACTGTATGTGCATATATTTTGGGAAAAAAAGATTAATTTTGCCTATAAAATATATGTCTGAGCATATACATGTGATGTTTTAGCCAATTTCCATATTGTGAACTGCTTTTTTTCCCCCTGTTCTTAGGTTTGAAAGAGAGCCATTTTCTATATATCATCCAAATATTATAATGGCAAACCAATTTTAATAGCAGTGTTGTCACAACTTTGGAGCCAACTCTGAAGATAATGTTCATAATAGAGATAATATTTACTTTATATCCCTTCTATATTTTTTGGTAGGAACCTTAGTTTTCTGTAACAGCAACTTAGGGCTGTGGAACCATGATAATGGAGGGGAGGTGGTAGGAATAAAAGTCACTAAAATCTTTACCTGGTTCATGCTTAGTTTACCACAAAATTTTGTCATTGAATTACAGTGAATTTTTAAGATATACTGCTCTTCACTTCATCATTTTCCATTTCTATTTCATAATTCGTATATATGAAAAAATAGACCCGTATACTGCAAGCACTTAAATAATGCTAACAGCTAACTTTGGGGAAACCCTCAGTATGCTCTAATGACTAAGCCAAATGTTTTTACTTAATCATAGAACAATTATATACGCAATATTGTTCTCTTTATATTAATGATGACATTGCTAGAGGTTTCTTTTTCTTCTCTCTCAAGATAATGCACAGGGGCTAGAGTTCAGACAATCTGACTCCAGAGTCCCTGCTTATCCACTGTGCCAGATACTTCATTACTCTGCTTAGAATCTTCTTTCACCCCTTATAGAGTTCCTGTTCCCTGTGTAATACAGCTTCAGAAGTGATCAAGAAAAAAAATATTCAGCTATGAGTAGGTTAAAAAGATGTCGATAACCAAAGCTAGCTTTCTTTAAGTCCACTTGAATAGCCAACAGAATCAGAAGGTTCCAGTAAAGGCAGAAAGATAATAGAGGATCTCTTCTCTGCTGAAATCTTGCAAAGTAAAATCCCTTAATGGAGCTGATTGAAATTCAGTTGTTAGCCTCTAGGGCCCACCTCTCCAAGATTGCATAGTATAAAGTATGGCATTTGCCATTTGCTTGATGGCTGATGGACTATTTCATATGAAAAGAAATGCTATTCCTAGGAATTAGCAACAATTTCACACAACATATTTTAGTTAATGTGTATACTATAATTGTATGATTTCATTGTAAGTATAAATCTGATTAAAGTATAAACCCCAGGCCACTTTTGAGGAGAAATTAAATAAGAAGTGTGATGAATTCCCTATTCATCTAAATGAACAAATCAAGCATTATAGCTTTGATTTTGCTACCTACTGCTTAAGGTAAGTCACATACATCACCTTCTCCCAAAGAGGCTCATGTCTTATATAGGAATTAAACTTCACACATCCTATAATTTAGATAGTAATGTGTCATATGATAAAGAGAAAGTGCTACGGAGATTACAGTATAGGGAGTGATTGCTTGTGATCTGAGGCATCAAGAAGAACCCAGTGCCCAAAAGAATGTTCAGAGCCATGCTGAGCTACTAAGGCACAGGGTTGAAGCCAGGGAGCCAGTAGTTTGTCTGGTTTTAACTGGGACCTAATTGTGATGGATTTTCATGCCAGAGATGGATTGTCCTTCCCTGTAAGTGTAGGTGATGCATACTGCCTCAAGATTTGACCTTAATGGAATGTGTAAAAAAGGGTGAGTCCCCAAAGAGGAAGATGATTCAAAGATGAGTGTAATATTTTGAGTCTGGGAAACTGGAAGTTTTGTACTATTAACAGATATACATGAGGATCAGGAGGAAGAACTTATTTTTATTCCTGCCTGGAAATTCTCATCTGAGAACACTTTTCAAATCGGGTGCCTGTTTACTTAATGGGTTTGTATATATTTGATGTGACTGTTGAAAGGAAAGAAATACTATATCCATTTCACACCAGTGAATCTTTCAATGTAGGTGAAAGACTAATAATTAAACATGTTTGTCAGTTGAATTTGGTATCATCCTTAGGGTCTATAAAAATCTAAATATGTAATTTTTTCTTAAGAATTTATGGTTCATTGTTAGAGGTTTAACTTTTCAAAGAGAGTTGCCTTTTTTTTTCAGTAAAATGCTTTGAAACTCCCCCTTTTTAATATTTTTATTTGAACACCATGATTACAAACATGACTGTAGTTTGGTTTCAGTCACAAAAAGAACACCCCCTTCACCAGGCAACATTCCCACCACCAATGTACTTCATCTTCCTCCTGTACAACCCCTTCCTGTATTCGAGACAGGCATTCTATTTCTCTCGCCTGATAGGGTCATTTGGCTTCAGACTGGAGACTTAAGAAGAGATTTTTTAAGAGAGCCCTGGGACTGAGTGGGAGGAGAAGAGGATGAGTTTCCCTAAATGGGGTATCTAGAATTAGCAAGGAAGTACATTCACAGCACAAACAACCGGTCAAGTTCATGGCTCTGCCAAGGATGCTGCCTGTGCACCCAGTGACCTGGTCATACCTGACATTTACTTGTCAAATTTGCCAGAATCACTTTCATATTAATCACCCCGTTATTCCATAGTGCCTTCCTGCTTCTAAGTTTAAAATGATGCGATCACATGTATGAAAAAACATTTTTCAGTTTTTATGTACACAATTTTATAACTCTAAAGGCCTCCTTTTGATAACATAAATATTACTATTTTTGAAAAAGAAATAAGGAGGCAAAGCAGCAGTTATTTGTGAGACAGGAAATAAATTAGACTGCAAGCCTATTTAGACAGGATAGTGACCTTTTCCAAGATTCCCCCCCCCCCCATCCCCCGGAATGCTTCCTTGTCTCACCCTCAAAGCTGTAAGTTTTAAAATATGTTTATTGTTCTTATAACAGACCTTTTACTCAAAGAGTGAACTAATTTGTGTAGGCCCTGTACAGTCATTTTGCTTGGCTGCATAATTATTTTTTTATCTATTTCTCTATTCATTTTTTAAAATTTGACACCCCGCTATTAGCTGTTAAAAGATACCCACTTAATTTACTCAGATGTTCTGGACAAAGAATTTAAGCATTTACTTAATTTAAGCTTTATTGAACATTTTTTTATCTCCAGTCCAAATTACAGAACTCAGCATCTTTTAGTCAATTGTCTATTTTCAAGGAGTGTTCATCTAAATTCAGAGTTGCATGCCCAGCAATAGATTCAACCCTTCAATAGATTCTGAGTTACAGCTGCAGAGTTATGCATATATGTTTGTGGGGTGTTTTTGTTGTTGTTGTTGTTGGTTTTTTTTTTTTTTTTTTTTTTTTTTTTTTTTTTTTTTTTTTTTTTTTTTTTTTTGAGGAACACACAGCTGGCTGTACTCAGAGCTTACCCCTGACTCTGTGCTCAGGGATCTCTCCCTAGTGGTGCTCGGGGGACCATATGGTGCTGAGACTGAACCAGGATCAACTGCATACAAGCCAGGTCCCTTAAGGTCTGCTCTTCCTGGCCCTACACATAGACATGTGAAGACTGGCAATTTACTGTTGAATTAGAATAAAAGGACAAAAGCTTCCATACTTAACCTTTGTCACTCAATTGGACAAATTTCTCAACCTTTCTATGCCCTAGATTCCTCATAAATAAAAAATAAATAAGTCAGTATAAAATAATATGTATAATACCAAATTCTTATAGGTATCAAGTAGAGTTATT
This sequence comes from Crocidura indochinensis, assembly GCA_004027635.1. Classification (NCBI taxonomy): domain Eukaryota; kingdom Metazoa; phylum Chordata; class Mammalia; order Eulipotyphla; family Soricidae; genus Crocidura; species Crocidura indochinensis. The sequence continues at coordinate 23,365 of PVKC010004583.1, forward strand.
ATATGTAGAATGATCAGAGCATTTTCTGGCTTGTATTACTGTTACTGCTATCATCGTGTATCTCTTTTAAGTTCCCCAGAGTTTCTGATTTTTCAGTCTCAGAGAGCTTCTGGTCTGTGCCTTTGTACTAAAATTGAGAGAACTGAGACTCAATGAAGGTTAACTGCTTTAGGCCAGGGTATTGAGGCCACTACTTCTGCAATACCTACCCATCTTAATTTTCCCATTTACTTTTATGAATAAAATTTCGTGAGTGCAAATTTGACCCACAGCTCTTCCCTATAACATGAGTAATAAATAACTGAACTTTAGCTTCTTGTCAAACACTTAACTTTGACCTCTTCACTGCCTACTATTGTTTAAATCTGTTGGAAGTAATCAAATTGATTAAAAATTGTCTTAATGATGTGTAGTTACATTGTTCAGGGGTGAGCAATAGGAGAGGAACATGTGTTTATTGGATTATTTTCATCTCAGTTAAGATTAGGTGCATTGTTCATCAATTGGTAAGGGCAACATCTCTACCACTGTAATTGAACTGCACTGGCAAAATGTGGGTTAGGGAATTTTAGTAAAATCTTCTTGTCAAATGAAATCCTAACTAGAACCATAAATACAATATTAAAACCAGTTTATGTTTGTTTTTGTGGTGCTACGAAAGTTTGATCCAGGACTTCACACAGACGAAGCATGTTATACCAATGATCTGCACCCCGGCTAATTGTTCTTTTTAGTGCCTATTTTCTAAATATAAATTTATGATTATTACAAAATGTATCAGGAAAAATAGTCAATTATGGTACATTCAAAACTCCAAGATCAGGATTTGCAGTGACAGTATGTTATCTGCAGCATAGTGTGTCTCATTAATTTATCATTTCATTTTAGGTATAAAATACTCATATCCTAAGTACTTAGAAAGGTAACTATTTTTAAATAGCTAATATCTTTTAGCCTCTTTTAAAATCTGATCTAGATGCCAGAAAGAACCAGAAATCTTTTGTTTCTGTCTTGAATTTCTAATGTTTAATGTTTCATGATAGATATAAAAGTTAGACCAAAAATCTTTAGAACTTAGAATCAGAACCAGTATTAATGATGTCATTTATGGTGATTCAACACTGCGGGCTTATTATTATTGTACAACTATTATATTAGGTCATGGTAAGGGTGTATGCCAACTGGTTGTTCCTGCTTCTGGCTTGTCATTTGTTTGAGCGTGCTGGATGTGTAGGTTGTTTGTATGGGTTTATATGAATGGCTATGTGCAGACCTGAATTTCCAGAATACCAGCACAGAGAACTTTCCTAATCAATGACTCATTTTTAAGAAAGTGAGATGATGTACAAGAAGAGTCTGGCATCTTAGGAGATAGAGATGAAGAGATCATTTTGCCCAGCATTTGTACTTGAAATGGTTTACTCTAAGGGTGATCCTCTATGGGTTAAAATATAATATGATGCATATTTTTTATGTTTTCTTTTATTTTTAAATATAATGGTTAAATATAGTCCAAACAGAAAATTGATATAACTCTTAAAGCTCCTTTCTACAACCTAACTTGATAAATACAATTTTAGAGATTGCGGGTTTTATTTCTGGATGCAACAAAGTCAGGTACTATGTTAACCCATAACTATTTGCCCTTGCAGAAGTCTGTTCCAGCACCATTGTCTTTTGACCTAGAATTGCACTTTGGGTGCGGCCCTTGAGAAGGCCACAAAAGGGAACTCCTTCAAGCCTTGACCTGAAACAAATAGAATTTCACCTGCTCCAGACTTCTCCATAATGGACACTCATATTCATGGCTGTACCAATCCTTTCTTATTTTGACTATGAGGAAGTTATGACCAAATTTGTACCCACTATCGGTAGTTATGTAGATAGTCTTCACTATCTGGTTCACATATTCTTAGGCTTATTTTCCCTCACCTTGAACTCCATTTCTATTTCTGTCTTGTGGTGTTGCTTACATTTTTGCCAGCTGTCTCAAACTTTTTTGGAAAGAGGTATAAATAAATGTTTCTCATGTTCTCTATTTGACTCCCCTTTTTAAAATCACAGTGCATGGAACATTGCTTGGTCATCTGTCAGTTTGCACATCACCTATTCTTTTCAAAGTGGCTCTTTTAGAAAATCAAATAGCTAATGACCTTTTCGTTGGAGCAGAAGATCTCCCTTTTCTTCATTGGCTCTAATAGTACACAAGAAGATTCACAATAGATTACTCTCAATAAATACTGTTTAACAAAAACACAAACAACTTTTAGCTTGATTATATTATTAGTGAAAGGAAGGTGGTGGTGGTGGTGGTGGTGGTGTGTGTGTGTGTGTGTGTGTGTGTGTGTGTGTGTGTGTACACTTGTATGCATGTGCACAGTGTGCTTTTTGTATGTCCATTCTCCCTTAGAGCTCAGCTCCAGTTCATCCTTTTGGTGTTAGAAACAGGAAACTCAGAAGTTTCCCTGGATAGTACTTCAACTATAGACAATTGTTTCTTTTGTTTCATCCCTTTCTCAATGGTTTGGTGGATTAGTTTTCTTAAATTGCTGGTTCTGATGTCAAACCTTCCTGTAGATACTATGTCTGCCTTATTCTGACTTTAGTTAGTTTCTGATAAGTCTCTTTAAAAATTACCAGACTTGAGAATGCAGGGACTTTCTGATTGCAGAAGCAAGCCATCAGGCTAAGGTTTTTAGCTTTTTTTTCCCCTTTTCTCCTCTGCTTTACTTTTCCTGTATGTCTGTTTTGACAGCATCTAACTTACTGGGCTTGCAGAGACAGTCATATACATCAACTAAAAGTTTTTCAAGATGTTTTTTTATTTTTTTGTATACTTTTATATGCCAGTCTTATTATATAGATTTGATATATTTTCTCCCTTTTGTTTTGGAACCACAGTGGTACTCAGGGCTTTACTCCTGTCTCTGTGCTCAGTGACCTCTCCTGGTGGGCTTAGGAGACCATAGGAGGTGCTGGGTTGACTGTGTTCCCAGACAAGAGACATACTCTCTGTACTATCATTCCAGCCCTGATTTTCTAACTTTGTGAGAGTGCTAAAGAAAAGTTCTACTTCTAGAAGACCAGGAAGAACTGTGCTATCATATTGAAAAGCAATGAAGAGGCCTTGCACTATCAGTGATCTCAGACTGCAGCACACTATCAGACAGCCCTTACTCTCTACCTCGTTGCCATCGCTTTGTAAACCTCCCTGGCAAGGTATTCTTGGGAATGCAGCAACCACACTGACACACTTTTGTTTCATCCCTTTCTCAATGGTTTGGTGGATTAGTGTCACCATCTAAGCAAGTCTTTTCATGTACAGGCTGGTAGAAATCATAAAGATAAACATCTTTGAGCATGACCTAAAATTTTGTCACTTTCTATTTCCCTCTGCCCCAAATGTATGGAGAATCCCTGTCTCCAAAGGCAGATAAACTGTGTATCCTGACTTGGCCCAGAGTAACTTTTCACTTTATATTCATTTATAGATCTTTCCATGGCCTATGACATTTCTCTCAGAAATGCTTTCTTTTTGTCCATATCTAATCACCAGTGTTTTTGTGCCCTTATCTTCATAATTCTCCCATATTTCAGACCAGCCATGGTAGACTTCGTTATTTCTTTAGCCTACCAGGCCTATTTATGCCGTCAAGCCCTAGTTTGGTTTTTCCTATTTTGCCCTACCACTTCATTCCAAAGCCCTATGACTCACTCTTATAGCCCCTCTGACTCATTGTTGTACCCCTTCAAGATTTTGCTAACATGCACTTTCTCCATGAGTATAACTGGTATACCCTTACACTACTGTAATGGGCCTCCTTAATCCCCTCTTGCAATTTGTCATAATACCAGCTCTCTAACCTACTGTGTAGTTACTTTTTTTTTCAGTAAATAATTTTTATAGCGGGGTAAAGGACTGAGCATAAACTAATGAGCTCAGGAGTTACTTTCAGCTCTGCTTGCAGTCATTGCTAGCACAGTTCAGGAGATCATTCATTGCCAGGATTGAATCTTCTACATGCAAAACATGCACTCAACCCTTTTAGCTTTCTTTTTGTAAAATACTTCTTAAAGTGAATAAATAGTTCATATATTTCTATAGTACAAAGGAAGATCAGGTTATCAGCCCAAATTTCTTTTTTGCAAGTCATTGTTTTTCTACTAATCAAATCTAAGACTGATTTTTGAGGTTACATATTACTCCCCACTCTTCACTATCTCTATCTCTCTCACACACACATACACACAAAGTCACTGAGATGAACAAATATCAGTAAATTTAGTTTATTCAGTGCTGGAAAGGTCATGAGAAAATGCAAGCTTTAAACTTTGTCACGAGGACAGACTTTATTTCTCCCCTAAGTTATATATTTTTATCATCTTATTATTATGTATTTATGTAACATCAAAAGACATTTATAATATGGAGACTTCAAAAATACATTTAAAAAGGAATGATGAGTAAATATCCAAGCACATTAAGCTAGCTACTCATTGGTAGCATCAGCAAATTGAACAAGATGAGAAATTAGTAAGTAGTAACATACCACCCAATTTCCACTTCCCTGGCAGAATTTCTAATAAATTGATGAGAACATTCTTTCCTGCTTGGCCTGATTGAGCCTCTGACTCTTTGCACAAAACACGCACTAGCAGCTTATCAGACTTGGCATGTGAGATGAAAGCTATTTGAAGCCCTTGGCAGATTGTTTCCAGTTCTGTGATCTAAGGAAGAAATAAAGAATAACTCTGATTTTCTGATGACCTAACTAGAACCTTGTCAGTATGAGTTTTTTTTAATGTATCTGAATAGTACACATTAATAGCCTGGGATTTGTATCTCCAAATAATGAAGAGCTAGGCTGTCTTTCAGTTTAAGAACTAGGGTATATCTTGGGGCCACAGCAATGGCACAGTGATTAGGGCATTTGGCTTGCACATGGCTGACCCAGGTTCAATCCCTGGCATCTTATATGGTTCATTAACCCTGGTGGGTGTAATTTCTGAGCACAGAGCCAGGAGTAACACATTCATGCCCCCCAAAAAAACAAAAATAAAGAATTAGTTAATATCCGTTTGGTAGGATAACTAGGACACCTAGCAGCCACTTTCCCTGATGAGCCTGCAAATAAGTCTGTGCTCAGAGAGCTGATGTGGTTCTGCTTGGGATGAGAAAAAGGCTGCCAGGATCACATGTATTCATGTTTGGGGGGGGTGTTGAGGAACAAATTTAAGCTTGTAAGGTATGTATTACAGCTCTAGGTCTTCATTTCCCTATATCAAAGAATAAATTATAGTAATAAGTAGGATTTTTCTGGTTATTAAGGGGCTTTTTTTTAAGGTTCAGTACCAAGTATATTTTTGAAAATCATTGACTCACCAGTTAACTCATTAAAGGCCTAGTAGAAGGGTTAATAAGATTTTCTTCTCTCCTTTTTTTTAAGGGTAAGAGTTAAAGAAGTACAGTAAAAACAGTATTAGAGTGGCAATTGTTGTTTGCATAGGCACAGCAAAATATGGGGGATATGGAAAGGAAAAGCCTTGGCCTAAGTGCAAGGAGACCTTATCCCTGAAGTTTTCTGGCATAAGACCAACTCAAGGCTCCAGTCATACTAGGTCGTCCAATTAAGTCATTGTAGTGGAAATAAACTCCTCTCTCATACCCCCACTTGCACAGTCAATGTTGTTGGTGTTAGGTTTCTGTAGTTAAAGATTCTGGAATCTGTGCATATCCTACATCAAAGACAGGATGATGTGGAGCATCCTCTAGTTACACCTCACCATTAGAGGGCAATGCAGAGAGCCCTGTCCTGAAAGCAGGTTGTTGTTAAGGCTTTTGGGTGTTAAGGGACTTCTCTTTGGAGTAGGTCGATGCTGGGGCAGTGGTAGGGACTTCCCTGGTAGAGGATTGCTCCCAGGTGATGTTTTAGACAACCGTGGTTGTTTCGTGGATGGCATCCCTGGTTCAGGGGTGAATGGACAATGCTCATTCTTCTAAGGCCTGAGCCAGGTCATGATGACAATGTTCAGGGTGTAAGGTGCCATTACAATTCAAGATTTGTGTGTTCCTATCTCTGTTAGATAAGAAATTGTTTGTATGTGTAGTATTTTCCTATTTTAATGTGCCTATGCAAAAGAGGAAAATGCTACATGGCATTATTGGTGCATATGGGGACCGCAGGAACAAGTCCAACAATCCCCGTAACTTGGTTCTAATATAAGCTCTAAATCTAGGGACTTTTCTACCCGAATTCCTTTTTGAACAGATCACAGAAGAGAACAGACAAAACAGTGGGGAAAACCATCACTGTATAAGAGTCTATTCAGTAAAGAGTATAGTATAGCTGTTAAGAGAATACATATAAGATAATCAAAAGATATATTGTGTCCCTTTTATGTCTGTTGAAATAGTCAGGGGTATGTTAAATCTGGTGCATCACTTTGGTCTGTGATTTGGCCTGCGCAGTCTGATAACCGGCTGGGGATAGTCGCATATCAGGAAAAATCCTTGAGCCATGACTTCTCAGAAACCGAGTCTCTTAGCAAGCAAAGGTCTACAATGAAGGAAGGAGGAGGAAAGGAGGCCTCTGAGAGTAGATTAATAGCAACAGTATATAGGGATCTTTTCAGACTGAGAGTCTATCTTATCACAGGTGTGGTTTGGCAGCTGGCTTTTGTGGGGATAATGATCTGCTTCTTGAGGAGCCAAGAACTGAGGGTAAAAAGGTTTAAATGTGGGGTAATGATGGTTGGGGGTGAGGGAATGAAGGACAAGACATGAGCTTATAGGGCAGTAGGGAAGGGTAGAATGCAAGATGGACATTCTGCATTGGTTATTAAGTTTTATCTATTACCTCATATGAATCGTCAGTTTACAAAATAATGGGATACAGTAAAATAATGCATTTCCCTATCCTGATTTAGATTACTTAGGAGTTGTATTTCAGACTTCAGGACCAATTAAAATTAATCTATACTTGTGTTTAAATTATGAGAGATTTGTCAACGAGGTGCTTGACCACAAGGTCATTTGCTGTGCTTGGTGAGGACTAGTTGTCAATCATTAGACAGAGTCTTTAGTTGTATCCTTTAATGAGCAGTCAGACACTTCAGTTCATTGGCTTTTGTTATTCCCTTGTCTTATGTTCTTGCTTTTTCTTCCTCTTTTATCTTTGGGGTGTGCCTTTTTATAAACTACCTTAAGTTTTTTCTAGACTAAGATTGTACATACATATACATATATATACATGTATAAACATGCTTGCATAAATGTATAGATATACTCAGATCATATATTTTGTACCATAGATAGGTACATAGTATCATATTTACTTTGGTAGGTTAAATAATGATGAAAAGTGTCAATTAGAAATCTTTCATTCCATCTGTAAAGTGGATATTAAGAGTGAATTAGATATCATTTGAAATGATATCTAATTTTAAGGGCATCATTTTAAGTATCAAGTGCATAGTCACTTTTTGCATTTAAAATTTGATTTTGCAGCTATTGTTATATTTTATGGAGATAACTTAGTAATCTTCAAGAAGGCACATGGTATGGGGCTACAACCCAAAGCTTTGCATATGCAAGGCATATGCTATACTACTTGAGACATATGCCTGCCCCAAGATAGTATTTTTAAAATACTCACTATGGATTGGGGATATATTTATATAATTACTTTCTATCATATTTAAGTACAGTAGATAGTAGATATTATTCTTGAATTGATCACATTTAGAAAATCTTATTTAAGATAAGAAAAGTCAGAAATAATGATTGTGTATGCCATCTTTCTCTTCTAGAATGGTCACAACTCAGAAATTCTATCCCCAATCATTGTCATTCAATCAATAGTATCTGTTACTGACTATTTTACTCTTTTTCAAGCATGAACTCTAAAATAATAGCTGTAAATGTAATTCATAGGGTGAAGGGGGTATTCTTTTATATGACTGAAACCCAACTACAATCATGTCTATAATCAAGGTGCTTAAAAAAAGATATTAAAAATAAATTTAAAAATGTACTTAGTGGTGTATAAAATACTATTTAAAGAGGGATGTTATATTTCTTGATGGGCAAGATTTGATATAGTATTGTTCATGAAAAGAATAAAAATACCTTAATTTGAACTGTTATGATTCATGTGGTAATATGTGAAAGTTCTTTTATATGTTATTAGAAATCAATAAAAATGCAACTAATTGGAGTCGGAGAGATGGCATAGAGATAGGGCATTTGCCTTGAATGCAGAAGGATGGTGGTTCGAATCCTGGCATCCCATGTGGTCCCCTGAGCCTGCCAGGAGCGGTTTCTGAGCATAGAGCCAGGAGTAAGCCCTGAGCACTGCCAGGTATGACCCCCCCCCCAACCCCTAAAAAATGCAGCTAAACATTGTGCAATTCTGGTAGGTAGAAATTTAACATCATTTTTTACCAATTTATGGTTGGGTATTTATAGCATAGCTGCCAATGAAAAATATATTGGTATCCTACATGGTCTTCACCACCATGCTTCCATATATGAAATTCACATTTTTAGTCTCATTCTCTTTCATCAATTAAAATTATTTTGACTACCCTCTTCTATTATTGGGTATCACATGGACACCATAAGTGGGAATAAAAATTGATTTAAAATAGTATTTGAATAAAGCACAATGTTGAATTATTATTGGAGTCTTATTTTTTGTAGAGTTATGTTTGGTGGTTGTATGGTTCCAGATGTGCTTTAAGCATTATACTGAGTTTTTCATTAAAACTTAACCATTTGAGTCATTACAACTACAGAGGCAAATACTGCTTCACAAATCTAAACAATTTTTTGTTGCCATAAAGAAGACAGCCATGTTCCCATCTCTGCATTGAAGCTGAGGTTTTATGCTTTTAGTGAAAAGTGTTTTTGGTATTTGGGGGACTGGGTACATCACACTGGCAGTTGTCAGGACCTACTCATGACTCTGCATTCAGGGGCCAGAGTGGTGGTGCAGCAGTAGGGCACTTGCCTTGCACATGGCTGACCCAGGATGGATCTTGGTTCAATTCCTGGTGTCCCATATGGTCCCCCAAGCCAGGATCGATTTCTGAACACATAGCCAGGAGTAACCCCTGAGCGTCACTGGGTGTGGCCTAAAACCCCCAAAAATAAATAAAATAAAAAGGAATCATCCTGGTGGTGTTAGAGAACCATTTAGGATGTCCGGAATGTCCTGGTCAGTTGCATACAAGCCAATGTCCTTTCCTATTGTACTGTCTCACTGACCCCTGCTTTTCATTCATTATGATTTAAACTTAGACACAAAAAAATTCACTCTCTGACAATAGTTTTATGCTTATATTTTCCTCTGGTGGTAAGATCGTTTTTTAAGATAAATAAACAATGAATTTTCTTTTGTAACCATTCTTCTGGAAAGTTTGCTTTTGTAAAAATAAATAGCATCTGCATAATAACTATGTTTAGTTTAAATTGATTAGGGAACTCAAATGAAAAATAACCATTCCTTCTAGTACTCTTCTAAGGTAGCTTTAAGAAATTTTGTCAGACCCTAGGGTTTAAAGGCTTTTGTTGTTGGATACAGAACATTTGTTTGTTAATGCTTTCACCACAATATGTTGCCTTTGAAGTCTTAATCTTTTTTAAAAGATTTAAATACATGAAAGATCTGTCATGGCATTAATCATTGAGAGAGTTAATGTGTAGCATCAGTTGCTTGTTGGCCTTATTCATCCTAACATCATCAATTGGTTTTGAGGAAGGATTAGAAGTAAGAAGGCCCAAACCAGTTTTACAACTTGGTAACTCCAGCTACTTTAGGTTTGGATAGATGTAAGTTTTTGTTCTGCATATTGTTTGTCCTTCTTTTTAAGAATATAAAGACTGGAGATGTGACTCAATAGTGGACTGTCTGCTTCACACGTGTGAAACTCGGATTTTGGGCTGCAGTACTGCTGAAAAGGGATAAAAAGAAGAGTGTGATTTACAAAAATAGGAAAGCAGATCACTTTGAATGGTCAGATTGACTCAGAAATACACATTTATTACCATAGACTGCTGCTGCCTCAACTCATTGATCAGTGCCTATTTTGTACCAAGAGTTATATATGTTTGGTATAATATCTGCAGCAGTATTTTATCTGAGTAAATAATAAATCCTGAGGGTGAATAATGTATTTTCACTGATAAGGACTGCAACAATGACTACCTACCAAGATCAAGAGCTGAAGATCTAATTAAAGTTGTTTTTAGGATGGGTGGGGATGAGAGACATCTGTTCCATGGTTGAGGATTCCCTGAAGATGGCAGGAGGCTCCCTAGATTGAGGGAATTTGTGCTTCAAGTAATTTAGCAAGTGTCTGATGAGAATGCTGACTATGTCTGAGATCCAAAGTGAGTCTTAATAATATAGTCCTTTCATTTGTACAGTCACTATCTGCTCATAATCTATGATACCTTTCTTAACACAGACTATTATAGTAATTGTCCACTCTTAACATTTACAAAAAGACCTTCAGAAGGAGGATTATTCCTATCACCAAGCACACCCTTATGGAGTAACAGTCAAATCATTAACGATTAAAACAGATCTTAGCCAGTCAGAATACATACTTGCAAAGGAATTTATTATCCTGATGGATCTTCACTTGTTATCCATTGGAATGTAAGGGCACACTTTGTTAGGGTTCTCTTCTTGAAAATGAAATTAGAGAATGTATACATTTTGAAGGGTCCAATTAGAAGCTGAAGACCAAATTTCAGGCCCAGGGTCTGCCAGTTACTAACAAAGATTGGTTGTATGTCAGCTCACAGGAATGTACTTGATTATTTCTGTTTCAGTTTCTTCTTGCAAATGGGGATGATGTAATATGGAATGTGAATTTCTACCCCACTCCATGTTCCCTCCCTCTCTTTAGGAAGGGGAGTTTCAGCTGCCCCCTAAGAACTATCTACCCCTATGTTCTGAACCAGCTAACCTCTTCAAGTGGGCTGTTCATGGCTTAAACTTTAAGAACTCTTTCCTCCTTCTCCCATACTGATCAATTCTAGTGTGAAAAGCCCGGCCTAGAAGATACAGAATTCAGCACTGTGGATTTTACAATGGAAAGAGAATAAATTGTATTTTTTGTTCTACTGAAATTACTGTGTAATCTTGTAATTGTCTGAAATAGTCTTCTAATATTTTAAGGTCATTTTAGGATAAATGTAAATGTATTCTAATTTTTTTGTAGACCACCTAACCTTGAGACACTCACAAATACAATTTTCAATTGATATAATCATTGCCACCTTTTAAATTAAAAGTTAATTATACAATTCTGTTTGGAGATTGGTGATTATAACATAGATTCAGTTTAACAAACTTTGGGGCTAGAATATGTTTTAGGTTACATACCTAGCATGCAAGAATCCATGATTCAACCCCCAGTATCCTGTTTTCCTTCTTCCAAAACCAATAAGCCTAGAGTAGCTGTAGAGAACCACTATCTTTGGACGAAAACAAAACAAAAAAACTTAACAAACTATTATTTGAGCTCCTATATGTCAGGAACTCCTAAATAGTAGGTTATAATATGATGCTAAACTAAACAAATGATTCTATAACCAAGAGCACTGAACTCTAAACCCACTTAGATTGTATGCTGAATTTTCTTTTTTTTTTTTTTTTTTTTGGGTCACACCCGGCATTCCTCAGGGGTTACTCCTGGCTCCATGCTCAGAAATTGCTCCTGGCAAGCACGGGGGGACCATATGGGGCACCGGGATTCGAACCGATGACCTTTTGCATGAAAGGCAAATGCCTTACCTCCATGCTATCTCCCGGGTCCCTGAATTTTCTTTTCTATTCACTCTAAGGTCTAGATCAAGTGCAGTGACATAACAGACACTTAGTAAATAGTTGTAAAATCACATATGTGGGCCC
>PVKC010004584.1:0-35318 GCA_004027635.1 Crocidura indochinensis
GGAAGGAAGGAAGGAAGGGAAGGAAGGAAGGAAGGAAGGAAGGAAGGGAGAAGAAAGGAGGAAGGAAGAAGAAAGAAAGAAAAGAAGCACTAGGAATACTCATTTGTTTCTCTCAGGCGAAACAAAATATACCTGTACCTTGACCTTGGATTTCCACATATAGAACTGAAAGAAAAGTAATCTGTAAACTAACAGCCTGTGGGCTTTTATTTTAGCAATGTGATTAAAACTGGAAGTGTACATTGATGTCTTATACTGATAACCATCTAGCATCCTGGCCCTCTGTTCAATATTTTGTCTTGTTTAAACTCTTTAAGGACTAGAGAAGAGGTTATCATTATTATTTCAACAATGGTTCAGGTTTTTTAGAGGATGATATCAATGCCTAAGGCCACAGCTCTTGCAAGTTTTAAATCTGAGATTCAAAGGCGCATCTGTTTGGCTCCAGACTTTATGTACTTGGCTAATCATCCACCCACATTATTACGTACTAGCATAAAAGGAGTATTAGGCTCTCCTAGTTGCTGATGTTTAAGAATCTTAATCTTTTCCTTATGGGATTTACAAATGATAAAAGAGCTTAAAAAAGGAATAAATAAATGTTGCATAAATGAGAATGTCTGGAATTAATGCCATGGCAACACTGCAGGCGATCTGAGCTAAGAAACATTCAAAGACAGTAGGCAACTCAGGGTAGTGGAGAGTCATGGTGCCAAGGCTAGGGGACAGGACTGGATAGGTAGTGCAGTGGTAGAGCACATCATATATAAGACTCAGTGTTTATCCCAACACCACAATGGACAGATTCAGCAGTTTCCTATTTACTGCATCTTAGGCAAATTACATATATTTTGAACTCACTTTCTTCATCAATGCTAAAGGAGCTAAGTTGGGATTAATAATTCACTGAGTGATCAGACTTAAGATAATCATATAAAGTAATTTATATGATGCTTATTACATAGAAATTCTCAGTTCCATTCTAATGAGGGAGGAGAGACTTCTAATATGTATTTTACTCAGAAGTATCAAAATATTTAACTAAACATTGTCATTTATTTTATACTTTAGGTAACATAATTACAATAGTGTCAATGCTTATGGCATTTATGTATAAAGTTACTGGTCCTCACTTATAACCAAAGCACCCAATACCTTCCATTAATATATTCTTATATCACTTCTAGTCTACCACTTCCTTCTCTTCCTATCTCCCCGCGTTTTTCTATTCTTAATTGTTTACATAAAATGATTGGTTTTGTTAAGTTAAGGAAACGTGTGTGGGTATTCTAAATAAAGTATAATTTCTAAACTCTTTGACTCCATTCCACATACTTAAATACCCGCATACCCATTACTGCTAATGCAGTCAGAGCAAAATTAAGATATCCCATAGTGTAAAAGAATGATCTTAAAGAAAAGCAGACAAGAACTAATAAAATCCCTGATAGAGATCAAAGAGCAAATGAAAAACTATATGTATGTGTGCAGACATGACTGCATGATCACTATATGCTTGAAGGTGAGTTTTTCCTGAAATTCTGAATTTATTCCAAGATAACCCTAGGTTTTGAGTCAAGATGGGAAGGAGTTGTTGAGAAATCTGCCCTGCACCCCTTTTTACCCCAGTTGATAGATTGTGTCTTCACTGCAGGTGATTGCTTTATTCAGCCCTGAGAGTAGAAACTTCCTTCAATAATCCTTCATGCGTTTTTATGGCATCCACCAATATAAATATTTACTGGCTCTATAAGTAAAAGTATATAAATCCTTATTTATCTTGCTGCATTGAGGAATGATGAAAAACGTGTGGGGAGTGGAATCTTTTTCTGCAAGAAGCCACCTACCAGCGTGCTGAGGACACATATTAGTTCCAGCAGAGACAAAGAATCTCTCCTCTGCCTTTCACTGTGCTTGTGGGAACTGACTTCTTCTGATTGTATAGGGCTGGGATATTTTTTCTTTCTGACCAATTAATTGAAAAGGGATGAGTAGTGGTCAGTCCCCTAAGATCTTGTCCCATTTTCTCTCCCTAGACCCCTAGCATGCCATAAAAATGAGACTCAGATATTGGACAATGGAAGGAAGCACAGGAGATCAGGTCAATGACAACCAAGCCAACTTCCTGATTATCAGTTCTGTCTTATCTCTTCACACTTCAAGGACAGGAACCTACCGGTCAGGAAATCTCCTGCTGTGAGCCAGAGCTACTATTTAGAATCCTAAGTAGTGGGTTTAGCCGTCCCTGAAAGAGCAGGTGTGTAAGAGCATCACTGAGATCCACTGTACCTGCCCACACAAGACAGATAGACTCTTCCAAAAAGGAAAGTTGAACCTCCGAGCTCTATGGACCTTGTTGACCTGAGTGTCACAGCGTTAGTCTACTTGTTTTTTTTCTTCTTAATAATGTCAGTTCTCCCATAAATCTGTAATTGAAGCTACAGAAACCAGGGGAATATGACACTCATTAGTCTTTATTTGTTAATAAATTGTAGAGCCAACATGCCTGGGCTCTATAATTGGTTTTCACACCCAAATTCATCACTGCAGATTACAGGTTTAGGGAATCTTAACTCTCATCAGAGCACAGATTCCTTTCATCTTTCTTTTCATCTTTTCCTGTTCAGATTCAGAAGTAATGGTCAAATTGTTCTCATTTCTTAGCAAATGAGTCTCCTTTCTCTCTGCTTCATGAGCCTTTTCTTACAGTCCTTAAGTTGCTTTTATTTTAATAGGAACTCATTCTCTGTTCTATGTGAATGATGCTTTTTATTTGTTCATTAGTTTATTTGTTTGGGGAGCCACACCTTGCAATGCTCAGGGATTATTCCTGGATTTGCATTCAGAAATTACTTCTGGGAGTGCGTAGGGGACCATTTAGGATGCCAGGGACCAAGCATGGGTCAATTGACCTACCACTATACTAACACTATGGCCCCCATATCAATAAAACGTAATGTTGATATTTTATCCAGAACTTACCTAGAATTGTAGATCCTTTCCTCCATCTCTGCCTGAAGACAGTATGCATTCTTCCCATGGTGAGATCACATTTGTTCTTAAGATCACCTTTTTAAGGTTACTATTCTCATCAGGAGTTGGGAATTTCTGACAGTCTAAAGCAAGTTTTGTGCATGAAATTGACATTAAATCTCAGAAAAACCAAGTCTTTAGACAAGTGATATTATGCTACGTCAAATAGCAAATAAATTCAGAGTACTGGATAAAATTATTTTTATTTCTGAGAGGCCCAGATCATTTTAAAACTGATGTAGGGTGGCTGTATGTTGAAATAGAAGGCATTAGGCTATACAAAAATCTCATGTTTGAAGTTTACTTTTCTCTTAAATGAAAAGAATGCTAATTAAATCTATATTGCTGGGGCCAGAGTGATAGCACAGCAGTAGGGTGTTTGCCTTGCATGCAGCTGACCCAGAATGAACCAGAATTCAATCCCTGGTATCACATATGGTCCCCCAAGCCAGTAGCGATTTCTGAATGCATAGCCAGGAGTAATCCATCATCTCCAGGTGTGGCCCAAAAAAACAAAAATAAAAAAATAAATCTATATTGCTCATTATAGAATCTGTATTTTTTTCCTATAATGACTTGGGTTCTCACCTCTAAACTTTTAATATTGGTCATTCTCTTCTCCATATTGTGGTCCCCCCACCAAAACTTTGTTGAACTATCAGTGAGTGTAGAGTTTGTTGTCATTCATCACACAGGTATAGAGTCCCTACCTTGTGTATTCAAAGCTGTAGTCACTGTGGGTATGGAAAAGGCTTTGCATTCTATTTTTCCCCTTTCAGTGGGTTGATGCAGTAAGGCCACAGAAACTAAATAAGACTCACACTACAGTAGTTTGATGTTGGGATGGGCAGGAAACTGCGATAGCCCAAACTATCTTCTGTCATAGAAACAACATACAAAGGCAATGAAGGAACTGAGATTAAAGGCGGCAGTTTTTTAGACTAGAAAGTCAATGCTAGAGGGGCAGCAATTGTATTAGTATATCCATCTCGTACACTCTCAACCCAAATGTCTAATGTAATCCACACAGTTTTGGCTGCCTGCCAACACCCAGCACAGTCCCACCACTTTAAGACATAGGAAGAAGGAAGTCACATAAAGAAAGTCATCGTAAATTATGGAGTCACCCTGCTGCTCTCTGTAAGGAGAGCATTCTGTATGGAACCATGACATCTATGAGGAAGGATACAGGATTTGCCACTCAAAATTAGAGCCTGAATATGATGGGCCCAGAGTCTATGTCTCCTGCTACAACTAGTCCCAGTGATGTATAAACCAATAGTGCATCATTTTGGATGTGTGTAAGAAAGGGATAGGAGAGTTTGAGGTGTTGGAATACACTGATGTATTTGGAAAATATCTCGTAAGGTCAAATCCATCAGAACATATGTGGCATAGCTTAGAGGGAAAAAAAAGATAAATCTGAGCAAGATTCATAGGCTCTCATTCCCCCATTCATAAAATATTTAATGTTTCATCCCACCTTGTACCAGTCTTCACACTGGTGAAGACTATGCTGGGTGTACAGTCCCATCAGTAAGCAAGATAGACACTGGCCAAAACCTCCTCTGGCTGGTGCCTAAAAAACCATCACAGACATTCTTTCTGCAGAGTCTGGAACTCATTTAAACCATTTCCCATCCACATTCAGGCAGATTCCTGAGCTACAGGGATACATCAGCTCTCCACTGGTATCCAAACCCCTGTTCTTTCATGCTTAATTGATGTCTTTAGATGTTAGGTGGCTGGGGCACATGAAGAGGTTTCTTTCCCAGGGTTTGTTTCCCAAACAGGGTCATTCTCCTTCTTGGGTGACCTAGACTGCTGGGTTCTGCGGGGATGACATCCGTGGGAGAATCGTTAGCAAGTCCCTGATGACAGTAATTTCCCCCCCACCCCAGCATTTTATGGGGAAAGTTTTCTAACATAGAAAAGAAATTCAAAGATTTGCCTTGTGAACCCTTGCCAGTGGATGTTTTATACTTCCTTAGAGAACTGCTTAGATCCTACCTACCAGTCCCCACATCATTTCAGTTCTAAGTAATTCACTGTAGTGGTTCAAATAGACCCCAAACTTTCACAGGCCTTGTAATCTCTTGGGAGTGGTTATGAAATACAAATAGAGGTTCTGACTCAGAATTGGCATTTTCAGCAAGTTCTTAGGGATATCAGAAGAGTGTGGAGCCATTGTTTGAACATAGCCATTCTTAGGAATCACTGGGGGAAGTTTTCTTTGGAAAAAAAAAAAACCACACAGAGTTTTCCGTTAGCCTCTGCTTTATTTTTATCTTATCAGCACTTCTAAGTCTCTAACCAGGTAGCTTTCTTTGTAGTGGTTGTTGGGAAAGTTTCTGGTTATCCTTATAAATGTGTTGGTGCTGTGCCTGCATTTTGTCTAGTAACTTTACTTCTGAGAATGTTTTACATTCCTATCCTTAATACTTTTTTAAAATTTGTTTTTCTGGCCTACTTTTGTATTCTTTCATTCTGTGTCATTGCATGGGTCTTTGAAATTCACATTAAAGGCTAAAGAAAACAAAGCAGTAGTCATATATAGATATATGTATCTATATCAAATATAGATTGATATAGATATATAGATGTAGCTGTAGATATATTTATAAATATAGAATACTAGTACCACAAAAGAGAACAAAATCTTATGTTGCTATAGCATATTGATTAAACTAATATGAATGTAGTAAACTTTATAGCAGAAACTTTTTTTTTAATTTTTATTGAGACCAATACGAATTACAAGTCTTTTTTTTTTTTTCAGGCCACACCCGTTTGATGCTCAGGGGTTACTCCTGGCTAAGCGCTCAGAAATTGCCCCTGGCTTGGGGGGACCATATGGGACGCCGGGGAATCGAATCTCGGTCCTTTCCTTGGCTAGCGCTTGCAAGGCAAACACCTTACCTTTAGTGCCACCTCGCCGGCCCCGAATTACAAATCTTTCACAGTTGTATTTCAGGCACATAGTGACAGTGAATTAGGGCCATTCCCAATATTGATCTCTCTCTACCATAGTTCCCAGCATGAACCTCATACCTTCACCTTTAGCTCCCTGGATTGCTAGTGTAACAGGTCCTTTTTGTGTGTAGATTATTATAGTGTGGGGCTCTTGATTCTATTATCATTGACTTTGGTTTGGATATTTAGGTCTGACCAATTTTTATTTCCATTCATTGCTTTTGAGACCACATGGCCTCTGGATGTCATCCACTTTTCTTTTTCTCAGTATGTAGGAAGACATAGAAATATGAAGCAGAATGAGATGATTCATGTTCTATGGTTCTGTTAAAAAGATATTAAAGGGACCTCCTATCTAGAAACTATAAATAAAATTAAAAGAAGAAAAAATAAAAAGGGTGCAGATGTGGCAAGTTTGTTTGTTTCGTTTTGTTTTATTTTGCATAGATACAGTAAACATTGAGGAAATTCGAAAGGATATTCCCTTGACCTAAGAGTTACAGAGTGTCTCTACCCTTGAAGCATACTCTCATGGGGCATGTCAAACCCCAAGATCTTTCTTTATGGTCCCAGGAAAAGTTCTGCTCAGTCCTATCATGGTTGTCAAAGTCAGTTCTCTGTAATTAGAGGTCTTGTTTTTTTTCCATAGATCCTAGGACGAAGTTTAGGATAAAGTATTTATGATCCTAGGAAAAGTTCTGCTCAGTAGTGGTTGTTGTAGTCAGTCCTCTGTAATTAGTGATCTTAGTTTTTGTACAGATTCTAGGACAGAGAGTCTTCTATCAGAAACAGTCTTGTGGACTTCTAAGACCTATTCTCTCAAAAACACTCAAATACAAAAATAAGCATTCAAATATTACTAACTAGAGCCAACATATAGTAGAGCCAGTTAGTTCCTTAAAAGTTACTTCTGAGTTCCGCCTCATTTTAGAAACTGTAGGCTTGATAATCAAGTCATTTTAAATGGAAACTTCAGCATTTCTTCAATTTCAAAAATTGATTTTAATTGCCATGCACACAGCCTTTAACGTATTATAATATTAAATGCAATGTAACAGTACAGACTGCAGAAAAGCAGAAATATAAAAACAAATATTAAATCAATTGACATAGAATATAAGCACGTATTTAAAAAAGAAATACTAGGTCCTCCTTTTGTAACTTCAAATGCTACCTTCTGGTAAAGGGGAATTTACATTAAACATTATCTGTTTCTAATAAAATGCAATAAATAGCATTTGAGGTCTGCTAAAGAGAATGTCATTAATAAATATAAATAAATAAACTTAATAATATGATAAAAACCAAAGACCAAGAGCTGAAAACTAGTCACATGGAGAAACTTTCTCTGATTCAAAAGTGTCCATTACTATGATATTTTATTTTTATTTTTATTTTGCTCACCACTAGACCAGAGAGATATATGGTAACCTTAGCTGCCCATAGGGTTTATGTTGCCATATGAAAGATAAAAAGGCAGTTTCTGAGATTAACAGGAAAAAGTTACCAATATGATTTTTTATTAGAACCACACAACAATAAAAGCAAGACTATAAAAATTTAAACCTCCTGTAAAATTTCTGAAAACCTCATATGAAGAGAAGATATAAGGTTTCTTTTTCCCATTTAACAAATTTCAGAATAATTTTTTTTCTTTTGGTTTTTGGGTCACCTGGCAGTGCTTAGGGGTTACTCTTGGCTCTATGCTCAGAAATTGCTCCTGGCAGGCTCAGGGGACCATATGGGATGCTGGGATTTGAATCACTGACCTTCTGCATGCAAGGCAAATGCATTTCCTCCATGCTATCTCTTTGGCCTCAAATGCCTTTCCTCCATGCTATCTATTTGGCTCCACCAATTCAGAATAATTTTACTGAAGCCGAGAAAGCCAAAATGAGTTAAGCAAATGTTTATGATAATTAAAAGCACATGTGGTCCCTAGGAATTTGATTTCTCTTTTGGGGAGATTGTGGGATTAGGCCACAAGTGTTGGTTGCAGGGTTTATTCCAGGTTCTTTGCTCAGAGATCACCTTGGTGGTATGGGGAGTGGGGGGAGGGGAGTAGGGGGGGCAGATGTGGTACTTAGAATCAAACCTGTGTCAGACATTTACAAATTAAGCACCTTACCTCTGTACTATCTTTCCATCCCAGAATTTATCCTTATCCTTACCTTTTATTGTATTGTCAGCAGTAGCTATTGAACACTAATATTTCTTATTAGAAGTTTCCATAGTGTAGTGGGTATCACGTTCGCTTCACTAATATTTCTTATTTAATGCACTTAAATAGCAAATACATAAAATGTCCTTTGACTTGATTTACAATATAGGGGGAAATAGTTCCATGGGCAGTAAAGAGACTATACAACCTGAGGCCTTATAAGATCTGCAAAATTGTAAAACCCTATGGTCTTGTCTGGGCATGATGCAATAGACAACAGAATGACCAAGGTCTATTGGCCTGTATTTTATGGCCCCAAATAATATTATAAAATTTCAAATGACAGGTGAAAGTACTGTGGATAGGGCATTTGCCTTGCATGCTGCCAACATAGGTTCAATTCCTAGCAGAGCACATGTGGCCCTAATATCCTCTCTTGAGATGTGGACTTTACTGCTTTCATGCTGGGTTTGTATACCAGGGCCCTCTCAGTTTCTGAAGATGCCTGCACTCTCTTGAGCTCACTCATTACTCTTTTCTATCCTCTCCTCCTCCTTCCTCAGAGCCTCCAAATATAATACATTTTTACTCCAAAACAATTCCCCCCAAAAGATTAATTTAGTTAAATATCCAAATCACAGAGTCAACAATACTGGAAACAACATATCCAAACATCATCAACCAAACTTAAAAATCTGTCAAGGTATCATGCTGAGTAAAGGGCGTTGGAGGTGAGAAGAAACCCTGGAACCCTGGTGGAGTGAAGAAGATACAGACTGGTGTGGGATTGGTACTGGAATATAGATATATAAAACCCAACTCTGAATAATTTGTAAATCATGGTGCTTTAGTAAAGTATATCTTAAGAAGAATAAAAAAAAAACATTTGCCTCTCCAATGGATCCATCTAGACAGCTCTCATAAAAAACACAGAAAAAGGGAGCCGGGAGGTGGCGCAGGAGGTAAGGTGCCTGCTGCCTTGCCTGCGCTAGCCTAGGATGGACCACGGTTCGATCCCCCGGTTCCCATATGGTCCCCCGTGCCTGCCAGGAGCGACTTCTGAGCGCATAGCCAGGAGTAACCCCTGAGCGTCACTGGGTGTGG
This sequence comes from Crocidura indochinensis, assembly GCA_004027635.1. Taxonomy (NCBI): domain Eukaryota; kingdom Metazoa; phylum Chordata; class Mammalia; order Eulipotyphla; family Soricidae; genus Crocidura; species Crocidura indochinensis. Next base: position 9,272 of record PVKC010004584.1, read on the forward strand.
CCAAAAAAAACAAAACACAGAAAAAAAAAGTAGATTGTTAGGCTAGTGACCTGATCTAAATCCCAAACAATACTGAGGTGCACCCACATCGCATTGCTTAATACAGATGTGAGGGGGACCCTTTGTGATGGAATTGGCTCATATTTTAGAGGCAGAGCAAAGTTTAGGAACCTTACTCTAGGATCAGATCCCTCTACCCTGACTCTACCTACCCCCCACTAGTGGAAATCCACCCCTGCCAACTCCCACTCTGCAAATTTGAGCAAATTGCCTGCCATTGGCTTTTTTTGTCTCATCTGTAATGTGCGATTAAAATGATTCCTATCCTTCACAGGGTGCCTGCAAAGATGAAATGAGTGTAGATGCGTAAAGTGCTTAAATAATCTCAGACTAATGGTAGATACTTAGAAAAGCACTAATCAAACACAGAGCCCAGGACTCCCTTCTCAGCCCTGCAGCCCCATCTTCCCCTTCATAAATCCCAGGATCCCCAAGGCATGGATTTTGCTCTGTCCAGTGAAGGCTTTGGGGGCAAGAGATGCAGGAAGCATGGCACCATACTCATTCTTTGAACTGCAGGAGATGCCCATTTTTGTAGCATCACAAAATCTAACATTTACATGTCAAGGGATCCAGACTAGTATTTTTTTTAACACTTTACAGCATTTTTTAACATTTCACATTGCCGAGGGATCTAGAATTTTTTTTTGAACATTTTACAATCTCTTTGTAAAGCTACCTTTTCCATTTTAGAGGAGACAGTTTTATGACTCCCTTTGATGACCACTTAACTATTAAGACCCAAACAAAGAAAAGAAATGGTCTAAAGATCTCAGGTGCTCCCAGTCAGAAGAATCTCACTTCTTGAACATTATTCAAATTAGCACTAGGACTCATAATTCTGTGTTTCATTTATTGCTGCAGTAAAGTAAATGGTTCTTTTATCCAAATGTTATTTCCTGGCTATTAATTCAGTAGTTGTTTTGGATTGTAGCACTCCTTTTTGATTTAGAGATATAGCCTTATAAATATTTAAAAGTTAGAGACTGACACTTGAAGAAATTGACTTTGATTTGCCCTGTTAATATCTTTTGGCTACAGTAATTATAAGTTGGGAAAATGAAGTTTCATTGTCTGTGAAAAGAACTAGAGTGTGTGGGTCTCTGTTATAAGGACCCTTGTAAGAAGGGTCTTCTTGAATATATAATAGTCTGGACTTAAACAACCCAGGACATACACTGTTCTGTTCTTAGAAATTGCTCATGAATCCAGGAAATAGGAACTGAAAACCATCTGTCCATTTCAAAACAGCTGAGCGTGGTCATTCCTGAAAGGCTTGGGATTTTCTCTGCATCTACAAGTGTCAGCAGAGGTTTACGACAGGGCTCAGGGTGATCTATACACTGGTGTGCTTTAACTGTGGATCAATCGACTTATTATGGGAAATAAGACAAGGTCAATAAGGATAGGTCTTGGTGAATCAGAAGCCACCCTACATTTTTCAACCTAATGTTCTGATTTCCTTTCCATTAACATTTCATACGGAATAAATGCCCAAATTCTTTAACTTTTAAGATAATTAAGTACATTTAGTGCCTTTGAAAGGTGGAAGATTTATAATACACTATTAATAATTCACTAAACAAAGACCACCTGGAGAGCATCACAGTCATTTCTGACAGTGGAGACAAGCTGTGTTGGGCTTAAAACTCTTTTGCAAGGGCCAGAGAGATAGCGCAGTGGGTAGGATGCTGACCCAGGTTCGATCCCAGTGTTTGAGTAACACTGGCTAGGTGTTACTCAAAACAAACAAACAAAAATTTTTAAAGAACTTTTATCCCTATTTATAACTAGACACTCCTACCAGAAAGGCAGGGAGGTGTTTTTGAGGACATGACTTTTTCTGTCTCGGGGAAATGGTCTTTCACTACTATTTGAATTTGAACAAATTCAGACCATTTTAAGTATGTGGTTTTTGTGTAGGCAAACCCCATTTATAGATTTGGAAAAAGTCATTCTGGGGACACCTGAGGGAGAGAAGCATGGCATTTTCAACTAAATTGTTACTAAAAAGTAGGGCATAAAGACAGATTCAGTGAACAGAGAGGCACAGGACAGGAAGAAAAAAAAAAAACTCAAGCTGTCTTCATAGCTGCAGCCTGATCCAGGCACAAGAAATAAAGGGAAGGCTGGAGAGATGTACAGCAGGTAGGACTCTTGCCTTGGCCTAATCAGGCCCAGTTTCTATTCCTAACACCACACATAGTCCCTTGGATACCTACCATATGTTGATCTCTTTGTGACAAAAAGAAAGAAAAAGAAAAACTAAGGGACTAATATCCAAAGTCAGAAGAACATCTAATAGAACTATCATTAATATCTTCAAACAACTAAGGGAGATATATGCAAGAAACAAAATAAGGATACTGTTTTTAATAATTAAAAAGAAGTATCCAGATGGCAAAAAAATAGTGCTTAGAAATGAAAATTATGTAAAATATTAAGAAAGGATCTTTCCTATAAAAGGAAGAAAAGCAAAAAGTAAAGAATCAGAGAGGTGGTACAAGGTAGATTTTGCTTTGATTGTTACTGATCTTAGTTCAATTCCCAGCACTGTATATGGTTCTCAAACATTATGTGTATGTTTATACATATATATGACAAATCAGCATAAATGTGTATATATGACAAATCATCAAATAAAGTTTCAGAAAAATAAAAAATAAACCATCAAAGAACATATTTTAAGGTATAGAGTGATGTCAAAACTATTATAAAATATGATACCTCAACAAAAATAATCAGTATGTTTAACTTTTTTCTAGAGTTATAGATCTTATTTTTCCAGATTAAGGGGTTCACGAAATATCTGGGGTTATGAGTAATAATAAACTCAGGTAGGCATTTTGGAATTCCAGAAGTAAAAAGATCTAACAAAAAAGGGGCAAGAGAGGGAGTTCAGCATATCTCCTTTTCGTGGGAAGCTCTTGGAGTAGGTGTCTCTGCACAATAAGGAGAGAAATTAGGAAAAAGGCAAAGATGTGAAATACAGAAACAAAAGAGAGATGATGCCCCTTCACAGTAATACCAGAATCATGATATCATGATGAAAGAGCATCTAAAATAAAAAGTGTCATGTCAGACAAAGAAAAAGACTGTCAGTCCAGATTGCGATGGTTAGACAATCTTGAATTCAACCTCTTGAATTTCATGGACAACCCACAGCACTCAGATATTTTCAGGCAAGACTTAAGTAATCAGTGTAGCTAAGGAGTTGACTTGGTAAAAAAAAAAAAAGTATATAAAAAACAAAGCACACTTTAAGGGAGACAAGTTTTTGCTCCACAGAATATACAAATGTTTTCAGGACAAGAAAATGTAATCACAGCTGTGTGTGCCATCACTGTAGTAAACTCAGCAATATATCAGTGAGTAAGAAGGGTTAGTGGATGACAGCAGAGGTTAATAGTGTATAAGGCAGCCTGATCTTCATCTTCAGTGTTGGGAATTAATAGATAATACTTAAAACAATCAAAAAATAAAATTGTTAGCATTTTATTTTGAAATGTTTTATATCTATTATTTGTCTAGATTAACTAAAATAATTCTCTCAAGGTGAGGGAAGTGAGTTTGTGTTTCTCTGTGTTTCTGTGTACATAAACCTTATGTATATAACCTTATGTAACTAGCTTGCCTTTTTGTTGGGAAGTGGAAAGACGAGGGAAATTCTCAAGCATTGCTCATTTGGCCTGGGGGTTGCTCCTGTCAGTACTCAGCCAATCAAGTTGGATTGCTCAATGATAAGGCCTGGTAGTGCAGAGCTGCTAGGACACACTGGCATTTAGAGTTTTCCAGCAATGTTGGGGCACCATGTACTTCCAGCCATCCAACCCCATCTTGTGCATGCAAAACATGTAAAGTATCATTTTGCTATCTTCCTAGCACCCTAATTTTCTCTTGTAACTGTATACAAGTATAGTTGATACATTCTAAGCACGTTTAAAACATTGCTTAAATTGCTTTCCAAAGTTGTTCATAATGCGTTTATTTCAGGCATTCAGTGTTCCAACACCAATCCCACCACTTAGGTAACCTTCCTTCTGTCACTGTCACCAGTCTTTCTCCCAACTCCCAAAGTCTGCTTGTTAAAACAAAATGGTAATTGGAGTTATATAGTAATAAAAAAGAAATTCAACAAAAGAAAGTTTGTGAAAATTGTTTTATCTCACAATGAAGTTCACTAACGCCATTTTTCAAAAGGTTGACTGAGATATTTGCTGCTACTCTAGTCTTCTGTGTTATTGTTTTTGCTTCTTGAGCTTAGTTGGCTTCAATGCTACTTTCCCATTTAATTTTCTGAATTCCTACTGGTCTGTCAATATTATGGAATTTGGAGGAGTTGAGCTCTAGATCTGTAGAACTGGGATGATTCTCAGTCCAGCCCCCTCAAGAAGAGGTCCCAAAGTTTTCACCCCAGAGTCCAGCATACTGGTGAGCTTTAGTACCTTGGCTTGCATCTCTTCTGTGATGCATATTGAATTTGGCCATTGTTTATATGGTCATGGCTATCAGATGTCAGTGTGGCTTTGGGAGCTTCTGATAGTAGGGATGGAGGGGGGAAAGACTGCCCTCTCTCCACTCTGAGAGGATCTTAGAGTTTTCAGCCTGAAGACCGGTGTATCTGTGACTTTTATCAGCTTGACTTGTGTTCTCTTTGGAGATTAGTCATGGAACTATGAAGCAGGTTATTCCAATGCAGCAATTGTGGGTGTGACTTCTGGTTGTTTTTTAATATTTTTAAAGTAAAATATAAAATTTTTAAAAATACTTACTTAGGGGGGCCGGGCAGTGGTGCTGGAGCTAGGGTGCGTGCCTTGCCTGCGCTAGCCTAGGACAGACCGCGGTTCGATCCCCTGGTTTCCCATATGGTCCCCCAAGCCAGGAGCCTCTTCTGAGCATATAGCCAGGAGTAACCCCTGAGCATCACTGGGTGTGGCCCCCCCCCCAAAAAAAAACCCAAAAAATGCTTACTTAGCAAGAGACAGAGAAATTTGAATAAAAGCACTGATAAAATTATTTATACCACCATCAGGTTTGAATTTCAAGAGCCCTACCTTTTTAATTCCCAAAAGCTAAGACTAATAAGCATGCTAATGTATTAAAATGATTTACTGAAGTATAAGCTGATTAATTCCTTAGTGAAAAACAATCTGAAGATGAGAAAGTGAATTATCCTATGATTTACATATTACTTCTTTGTTCTTTCATTTTATGGAAACCCGTGTTTGGGTTTTCGCCTAGAGATGTAAACTCTGATGTAGGTGTTTGGAATTGGGAAGGAAGAATGGATTATATGGTTTCTGGAATGCTTGGAGTGACCAGAGGGCATTTAATTGCTTTGCTAAAGTAGTCTCAGGCTATAAATTACTCTGTGTGTAATTTATAGCCAGTGAATAGACTAGAAATGTGAATGTAGAATGGTCCCCAATAACCTGAAAACATAAAATGATTCCCTTACCAAGTGGTTGAAACTTACAGTAAAACCAATGAAATCAGAATTCCTGACAACGTTTTCTTCCGTTTATGTTTGTGTGAGGCAACTGATTGAGGACTACCTAACACAAATGTTTTTGAAAACCCTAAATATGAAGAATTATTGTGATTGCATTGTGTTTATTTAGAACAAAGCTAAACAATAATGCAACTGGATTCCTTCACTGTAGCATATGCTTCCAGTAACCTTCAAACAGCTCTATTTTATTAAGAAAAACATGTTTTGCACAGTCACATGCTGTCTGATCCTTTCCATCCTTCTGAATGTACAGAGCATTTGTGTAACAAAGAGCACATGCCCATCTACAAAACAGAGGGATATAAGAAACAAGGCAAAGTAGTGTATCCCTATGTCCTTCTGAAGAGCAGCCATTAAAATGTACAGCTGCTGGCTGCCAGATGTTTCTTGCATTTAGTGCTCTGCAATATGCATTAGAATATATTATAGGGCTGAGGTTTCAGTAAACTATACCACTTTGTATTTTAAATCCTGCAGACTATATTCAGCATGTATATTTTTTCTCTAGATTTGTTTTCTCCACTCTCCCTTTCATTTGCTTAGGGCATTTGCAGTTTAGAAACAAAAGCCATTTCGAGCTCAGAGTTGAGCTGTATCAGGGTGTAAGTATAGGTCAGGTCTGATTTATGTGGCATGTCTGATAAGCAGAAACGGAGAGCAAGATGAGGGCTTGGAGGAAGCCAGTGAACTTGGCTTGACTTATGTCTTCTGCTTTTGTAGGCAGCCAACATCCCCCTGGTGTCAGAACTTGCCATCGATGACATACACTTTGATGACTTTTCTCTTGACGTTGATGCCATGATCACAGCTGCTCTTCGGATGTTCATGGAGCTGGGGATGGTGCAGAAGTTTAAAATTGACTATGAGGTGAGATGTCCTTCTTTGCACTACCCCAGCACACTGTGGTAGCCACTCTGAGCTTCAGATTTTCTAACTACAAATGGGGAGGGTGGAAGCGTTCTGAATGTTTCAGGGGAATACTGTAAAAAGCATATATGAGACATTGGTGCAAGGAAGTGAATGGTTGTGATCTAAGGCCCCATGTTTTTTTAAAAGGGCCCCCTGGAGACACCTACAACTGCCTAACACAGCTTTTCCCTTTCCATTTCAGACTCTGTGTCGGTGGCTTTTGACTGTGAGGAAAAATTATCGAATGGTTCTGTACCACAATTGGAGACACGCCTTCAACGTGTGCCAACTAATGTTTGCAATGTTAACTGTAAGTGTGCTGAGTGATGGCAGAAGGTTAACTGTCACTCATAGGGTCCTACTGACTGTCTTTACGTTTCCATTTTTCTGACAAATTGTCAGGTGATTTATTTTGTATTGGGACTTACCTGCCATGCTTATGGGAGCCTATATTTCACAACAGTTTCTGAACTTGAAAGCTGTAAAATCTCTGACACCTTGAAGCAGGTGTAGTCCTGGAATGATTGCCTGAACCTCTGTTCAATGTTTTATGTTGGCAAACCTTTCTATGTTTTTTTTTTCATTTTAGAAATGCTCAGATTTTCAAAGTAATCTCTTTTCAGAGGATATGAAGATGAGTTACAGAACAAAGAGATGATGAGATAAGACTCTATAAACTGTTAGAAAGCCAAAGAAGGGGTGTCTGACATTATCCATGGGAACACAGAACTGAGAGAATGCTTATCTGGGAGAATGCCCAGGGAGACCAAAAGGGGGAGAGAGTAGGAGTGACTGAGGCCTTCTAGCTTCAAAAATTTCTGTTCCAATGCCTGTCACCATTGAAGATGGCCTGTTTGTCTTATGATGATTGCAAGGGCAGCTAGTCAGAGATAAGCATTGGACTGTAATCTAAAAGCAAATATTTGTGGCAATTGAGACTAGAGAAATAGTTAAGCAGATAGGGCTTTAGCCTTGCATATAACTGACCTGGGTTTTATCCTCAACATCCTATATAGTTCAGGACTAAGCTCTGAGCATTAGTAGGCTACCATTAAGTATAAAAAATGTTTTCTGACTTAAATATGTTGGCTTCTTGGTCTTCACAACCATCTATATTTATATATGTATATATGCAGCACATGTATTTATAAACAGTTTTGTGAAAACCAAAACTTAGAACACAAATATTGTATTTCTGTGAATCTAAGTATCTTACATCTTTACACCCAGATTAAAATTTAAACCCCAAATAAAGAATGCCAAATGATGTAATATTTATCTTGATTCAAATGAACAAAAGCCATTTGGCTCCTTACTTGTGAAAATCTCTATCCCCTCCTCTGCCTATTAAATTTTTACTCATCCTTTAGGTGTTGGCCTGATACTAGTTTTTCCACCATCTCCCTTGTTTACCCCCAATGTAAATAAATACTTTACTCTGCAATGTGTAGCAGGACATCTTTCTTCCTGGTGTTTATTTTAAGTCATAGATCTCTGATTCTCCTATTAAGCAAGCTACTGAGACTTGCTTAGAAATATTCTCCTGGGGCCAGAGAGATAGCATGGAGGTAAGGCATTTGCCTTGCATGTAGGTCGGTGGTTTGAATCCTGGTATCCCATATAGTCCCCTGAGCCTGCCAGGAGCTATTTCTGAGCAAAGAGCCAGGAATAACCCCTGAGCACTGCCGGGTGTGACCCAAAAACCAAACATATATATATCCTGTTCTTTTTGATTTGAGGTCATACCCAGAGGCATTCAGGGGTTACTCCTAACTCTGTGCTCAGAAACTGCTCCTGGCAGGCTCAGAGAACCATATGGGATGCTGGAATTTAAACCACTGTCCAGGGTCAGCTGCATGCAAGGCAAGCACCCTACTGCTGTACTATTTCTCTGGCCCCTCTCCTGTTCTTTTAAAATAGTCACTGAGGTTTACTCCACCTCTCCATCAAAGACCTTTAGCAGCTCTCCTCTTTTATGTACTTGGTGTGTTAAAGGAGCCAAATGTGCAGATAGCTAAGAAGATGAAATCTAAGCATTTTTCTTTTATACCTAGAGATGTGGTCTTGGCTGAGCTGAGTTTTCTTTTTCTTTCTTTCTTTCCTTTCTTTCTTTCTTTCTTCTTTCTTTCTTTCTTTCTTCTTTCTTTCTTTCTCTTTCTTTCTTTTTCTTTCTTTCTATTTCTTTCCTTCCTTCCTTCCTTTCTTTTTTCATTCGTTCTTTCTTTCCTTTTTCTGTTTTTCTTTCTCTCTTTTTTTTGGGGGGGGTCACACCCAGCAGTGCTCAGGTGTTTCTCCTGGCTCCATGCTCAGAAATTGCTCCTGGCAGGCACGGGGGACCATATGGGGCACCGGGATTCGAACCGATGACCTTTTGCATGAAAGGTAAACGCCTTTCCTCCATGCTATCTCCTGGGCCCTCTTTCTCTCTCTCTCTCTTTTTTTTTCATTCTTTTTGGTAGGAGTAATTCTAAACTGCTCACAAAGGAACCTTCTTGGGGTTCTGCCCAGCAGAAAACATACATCATGAAAGGGGCCAGCTCATCACAGAAAGAGAAGGATATGCTTTGAATTAATATATGGATTGAAAACAATAAACCACCACTTTCATTTGCTTTTCAATATCTGATCTCAGAGACAAGGAACTGTTTTCCGTGTTCGTAGTTGAAGTGCCAGGTTCACATAGGCCACTCAACTAAAAAATTATTAGTCTATTGTCTAGGAGAGGCTATGAATTTATAGTGACTTGCTGCAATAAGTTAGCAAGTATTTGTTCACTGAAAGAAAGGGAATGTTCCAGGTTGTAAATGAAAATGCCAAAGATAGATACTTTCATGACAAACCTCAAATGTCTAGTCTGGGGAAGCTATTATGAACCTTACAAGTTTTTTGTTGTTGATGTTGTTAGGTTAGGTTGGCTTTTGGTTTGGGGGTCACAGCAGGCTGTTGTCAGGCTTATTTCTGAGTCTGTCCTCAGGGCTCATCTCCAAAAGTGCTGTAAGAGACCAAAACTGATAATGAGAATTAAATCAGGGTTGCCAAAGTATAAGACAAACAACTGAATCCCTGTCCTAGGTCTTCTGCTCAAGCTTTAGGGTTTTATCTTTTTCTTGGGAGTAAGAGGAAATACTCAGTTTTCTCAAGTAAAGATCTGAATAATATAGATAATCTTGTAAGGGGAGGTTGCCAGAAATCGAAGAAACCAGAATTTTTAAGCTATCGCTAAGATAAGAAATTCACTCCCTGGGGCTGGAGTAAAAGCATAAAAGTAGGTCGTTTGCCTTGCATGCTGCCGACCTAATAAGGTCTCAGGTTCGATTTCCAGCATTCCATATGGTCCCCCAAGCCTGCCAGGAGTGATTTCTGAGCGCTGAGACAGGAGTAACCCCTGAGTGTCACTGAATGTGACCCAAAAACAAACAAACATCAAAAAATACACTCCCTGAGTATTTCAATTATTTTGCAAGTCTGCTTAGCAATCTTGTAGGTTGCTTCTTCTAGGGAGGTTTGAGTTTGAGTTTTGTATTAATGTGCACAAAGAGACGCTTGCTGCTAACATTCTTTTAGGTATAGGCATTAGAGGTAGGAGATTGTAAAAAAAAAAAAAAGAAACATGATTTTGGAAAGAATATAATGGTGATATTTTTCATCCATCACATTGAGTTGAATATATACATCTGAAAATTATAAATATTAATTTCTGGATTATGACTTCAATCCATGACAAAATAATTTTTGTGAATGACAGAAATGCTTTTGGTCCTCCTAACGACTATTCAGGTATTTTGCTATTTTCGTCTCATTAGTAAATATTTTATTTACATTCCAGTAATTTCATTGTCCACGTCAGTTAGGCATAATACAACCAAAATCCTCTATGAATCTGGGAAACATAAACAACCAAATAACAAAATCACCACACCAACCAAAATCACAAAACCAAGCAAGCATGGCTCATGTGTGCCATTATTCCTGTAGATGGCGCTCCAAGGCAAAGATTCTTACTTGTCTAACAGGAAAGGAGGGAGACATCTAACCTTGAAGTGCTTTTCTTGTTGGACAGGAGTCTGAGATGCCACACACTCACTGTCTTTTCTTGAAAGACATACCAATAAGGTTAGTGTGCCCAGAAAGGAACCGCTCCCATCAGGCCACACCTGTGTCATGACTGACTCCTTCCCCAAACAACCCCCACAAATAAAAAAACCTGTGCAAGGCCTTGTCTCTGGGTGGTTTGGGGTATTTTTGTTTTTCTTTTTTTCAACTCCATTGTCACCTGGAATTGATAGTTTTGTGTCACTGGTGAGCAAATTTTGACACCCTATACAAGCAAATTACAGACACACTAGGGCTTCCTAATCTTTAGCCAAAAAAAAAAAAATCATGTCAAACAGAAAATAAACCTTTCAATGAAAATTCTGTTTAGCTGAAGTGTTCAACTCAAATTACTGGTTCACACAGCAATCTTTCCATAGAAATTAAAAATATATGTATAAATGCATATACATATGAACAAACTGCTTTATAGAATAGGCAGTTTGATATAAAATTGTGACAAATTTGTTCATTGGAAACCCTTTTATTCCATGCCTCTTGTCTGAAAATCCAGTTTCTTTGAACAAAAGCTTCTTTGCTTAAAGAAATGTGTAGATAGTAAAATTGGCCAAATATTTTTTAATTTACCAGAGCAATAGAGCATATAGTCTAGTTACTAATTGCAGTTAAAAACAAGACTGGGAGAAGGAACTGGGGATTTGCAAATAAAGAATAATCATATAAATTATCTTTATTTATGTAAGCCTGTAAAATAAATATTTCATCAAGCACTTGCATAATGAAAGATGACCCAAAATACATTATTTCTTAGATTAACAAGCAAGTTTGATAAAGGAAATGACTATGCTTTTGTTTGTATTCTATAAGATCAAAGACGTGTTATTGGTGTTAAGGTTGCAGAGACATTTTTCGGTTTTATAAATGATGTATGAGCTCTGACAGATTTTCCATGGGCGGAGGGAAGGTTTCCTTAAGAGTCAGTATTCTTTACTATCCCATAAATGTACTCATTAGCACTTTGGGCCATGCCCTGCATCCTGTAGGGCTCAATAAAGATTCATTGGAAAGTGGATTTAGTTTAGATTATTATTATTCAAAGAACCATGTTGCTCTATGTCCAGTTGTTGTTTTTTTTAAAGCTATAAAATGATGAACAACTATCACTGCTAAAAATCTTGTTCTTTCTTCATATCACAGTAAGGTTCAGCTAGGGTTCATATAGAATATTATGATCTTGCAGAATTCACTGGATATGAAAAGAGAAGAACACATGATCGCATTAAGATTTATGGTGGTGCTGGCAGCATGCCGCTGGTGGGGAATTGCAGTTAAATGCTAATAATAACCAAGTATCACAGCAAACACATTGACACCCCCTGACATTTACTGGGGGCTTCTTAAATCTTAAATGTGGAGGTAGCATGTTTAAGTCCATATTTGTGTTGTCAACATGGTTATTTTCAGAGATAATCGAAGCCGTTTTATTGATAATTCAAACTAGAGAGCAGAAAGGATATTTAGGGAGAAAAATCTATCCTATTCACCAGATTCAGGATAATGCACTGTCCACTGCCTGCCATTTTTAGGAAAAGTCCTTGATACTTGAGGCAAGAAATGTCTGCAAGGCAGATCTTAGCAGCAAAATGAGTGTTTTCTCATTCCCAAGAACAAAATCAGTTGGATTTTTTTTAAATACAGATATTTGCACAATTGCCGGAATCCTAATCTCAATAGAAACCTAATTTCTCTGTAACTTGTAACCTTGGGAGGTATAAATAAATCATATTTTGCTCTGAAATTATTATAATATAGCAACAATCACCTTAGGTTATCATCAAACACCTTTTTACATGGTATTTTTATATCAATACAAATAGTAGCTAGTTAATTCTAGTTTAAAACTCAGTGGCAGCAGTATCAACACAATCCAATAAAATCAGGATATCCGGAAAGCCCATTATTTAAACTTCATGTACGTGTATCTTGATTGATTGCCATTGCAACTTCAAAGATGCATTTGTTTTAATTTAGAAAGGAAGTAACAGTTAAAGTTTTTTCAGAATCTCAGCATTGAACTTTCTAAAGAAACTAGAAAGCTAATAAATTTGCATGATGTGTATAAATTGCACCTAAGACCTCTATGTTTTCATCACTCAAGGTTTCTCTTTTGATTCTCTCTGGCTATATCTCTGAGCCCAATTAGGCCTCCCATGCTTGTAGCTGACATTCACATTGGCCACATTCATTTTATGAAAAAGGAAAAAAGAAAAGCTACACTTAATTAAGAACCTGGACTGCTAATAACCAAACATACAATTGGGCAGAAGGATAATCCAATCCATTTCCTCACACGGTAGAGTAACCTCCATAACTCACTTTAAGCGCCGCCATTCATGAGTTATGGGTCATTCCCTTTCTAGTGAAAATAAATTCTCCCGCACCATCCGCCAGAGCTGGGTATTTTTCTAGGACATGTAAATTGTAAAAGTGTATGAACATAATCATACCTGACGTTTCAGAGAAAGACTAAGCTCTGGCTCATGGACACAGACTTGTGAGGGAAAGCATGTAGTTTTAGGGTTGGCACTGCATCGTTACACTGTAGGGTTTTTGATTAAAGGGAATTTATTCTTGGGATTTTTATGGTGTTGGTAAACTGCTTAATCTGTCGCTCTGTGTTTTATGATGCCAGCCGAATCCTGCAGGTCAGGGAGACGCAGCCGCAGAGGCTCATTTATCAAGGACATCATCTTCTGCAGTTTATGGCGCGGGAGTGGCACTTTTGGGGGGCTGAAACCTGGCACCCAGAGGTGCCAAGTGGGAGCTTTAAAAAGTTTTAATTTTTCATGAGGCTCCTGTTTAATTTTGCTCAACGATGGCTAAGAAAACTTTGGGGGAAACCTTAAGGAGTTCTCATAGACTTAAAATTCATCAATCTGTCCTTTCAGGTTTCTTGGGAAGTTTATTTCTCTGCACAATTAATGTTCACCAGGCAAACTGCTGGGAAATTTGCTATCTTCAGCTCACTTGTACTTTATAATAAAATAATACTATATTTCCAAAAATGAGCTTTGTCTTCAAAAATCATAAAACACATATATTTGTAGTATTACAAGATATGTCCGTAAAATCAAATATTTTGCTTTATCTTTTTGAAATACAATAAGTATACTACATATATACAGTCATGTTTATTACATTATCTGAATGAAAGTTAAATCTCCATTTCTGCAACGCTCTTTAATACAATTACTCAAAGTTTTTTCTTTGTGTACATTATATCAAAATACAAATGCAGATATATATCGATGTATTTTTATTTGCTTCCATCATAATTCCTTGAGAATTAAGCCTGTTGAACGACACCTACAATTTGTTCTAAAATACTTTAACAAACAGGCCTACAAAACAGTGCATGCTAACTGATAAATAGAACAAAATTGGCAAAACATAGATTCTTATCAAAGTTGAGTAATGAGTAGATTGGTGTGATTATTATTGCATTGCATTTTCATATGCATTTTGTTTTCAAAATTAAATATTTTAAGTTATAATTATAATAGAATTAAAATTTAAGTTTTAGAAGTGGTTAAAATAGCTAAGTAATTGAAATCAAATCTATATTTTTAACTTTTAATTTTTTAATTTAATTTTAAGTATATTATTTATTTTTATTTAATTTTAAATAAATTATTTAATTGAATCATTGTGAGAAACACAGAAACAAAGTTATTTAGAATTGAGTCTCAGACATACAATGTCCAACACTCTTCAGTAGTGCACATTTCCCACCACCAATATCGCCAGTTTCCTTTGACCTACTCCCTTCCGCTGCCTGCCTCCGTGGCAGACATTTTTCTCTCTCTCTCTTTCTTTCTCTGTCTCTCTCTCTTTTTTCTTTCTTTTCCCTTTAGTTATTATATCAACTCAATATTTTATTCAGGCAGTGAACATTTACTCAACATATATTATTGTACCAGACAGGCCATTAACTTTTGCTACCTTGTCTTTTATGAGACTGACAAACATTTGCAAATGTTTTGAAGTTGAGACTCAAGGTAAGTCCAAAACATTATTTAAGTTTTGCTATTTGATAACAAAAACTTTCAGGATTTCCTGTTGTAAAGAAAGCATTATATTTTTAATCTACACTCCTTGTTCATTGCTGCTTTATTTACAATAGCAAGATATGTTAACCACATGTTATCAACTTATAGATAGATATATGAGGGAGAGAAAAGAGAGACAGGAGACAGAAAGAGACAAACATCAAAAAATAAAAATGGAAGAAAGTATTTTTTAAGTGTTGTCTCAGGTCTTCTCAACTCAACTTAGTAAGGAACAAATCATTTAGACGTAGAACAATATTTACACAATATTATAAATATCATAATGTCAACATTTGGCCACATTCATCTTGAGGAGAAAGAAAAGTGAATTTGATTAAACTGTTCCCATCCCTAGGGGTGATAGATCAACTACAAAGTCTGTGTTGCTTCACATGCTTTGCTCAAGGAGAGAAAATAAACACAAAGTTGCATGATAGGAAGATGGTTCTTGTCTCTTAACTTCAAAGTGTGACTATGATGCCTCTTTTTCAATTCAAATACAAGTAGACAAACCTTAATAAACATCAAGGGTATTGACCATTAAACCTAGATGTCCAGTAGGAAGCTTCTTTCCACAGTGAAGATTGTGGTTATCTTATGCCTGTTCTTGAACTTTCTCTGGTTAGCTAATGCAGAATCCCTTTTCAAAGAAAATATAGGAGCCATAGAGATAGTAGGAGGTTAAGATGACTAATTTCTATGTGGTCAGCCCAGATTTGATCCCTGGCACTATCTGGTCCCCACAGCACTTCAGGAGGCAAGCACAGAGCTGGAATTAGAAACATAGCTATATGTAAACACTTTATGCCACATTTTATAAAAAGAATATGGTAGTAAGCACTAGTGTGTGCACACATCAGTATTTTTGTAAGCCATGGGAGTCTGCTTCCATGATAAAGCCTCATGACTCAAATTGGGATCATCCTGAAATGTGTGTTAGGCATCAGTTTGCACCAAGGATTGATGAGAGTTCGTTTTTTCTATTTTGAAATAAACAAAACAGAGTTCTACAGAGAAGCATGCTGGGCTTGCTGGAAATGCATGCAGAGTACAGACATGTGCCTTAACAATTCTCTCACTGAATCAACTGGGAGTGTTAATGAAGATACGTATCTCATAAAACCTTCATCTCCATTGGGAGCTCTAAGTTTCACCGATAAATTACTTCATCATGATGGTTCAGCAGAGTTGGGCCAGCCAACATTGCAATTTGGGTTTTTCTTCATAGGACAGAAGCACTTTGTAAGTGACACTGACAACGAAATCATTGGCAGGAAGAGTGGGTTGGTTGCTGAGAGAGAACCCAGAAATTCATACATACAAATTCTACCAATGAGCTACATCCCCTTAAAGAGAACTTGGCTAAAGTGAGTTTGACTTTAATGATGTAGTAATAATAATATAGTCTCAAACAATGACCTTAAGGCAATCTATAAGCCAGAAACTAAGAAATAGTTAGAGTTTAAATGGTGCTTCTTTTTGTTTTTTGTTCAATTTTGACCACACCTGGCAGTACTCAGGGTTTACTCCGGCTCTGTGCACAAGGTTCACTCCTGGTAGGGCTCAGATAACCATATGGTGCAGAGGATTGAATTTAGCTTGGTTGTGTGCTAGGCTAATTTAATGAGTACCCTAATTTACTGAGATGTACTATTGCATGAGTCACTGAAATGCTGCTTCTTTAAGTGCAATCTTTTAGTCCCCAAGATTTTCTATTTTCAAGTTGAAGAAACTAGACATCAGTTAAACCACATAAACACAGCTAATGACATGATGTATAGATTCTTCAAGAGGAGACATTTCCCTTAAAAAACATTTCTTTGATCCAGGGAGATAGTTGAAAGAACTGGTGCACATTCCTGGCAAGTGGAGGCTCTGAATTTGAGCCCCAGTACTAAGTGGTCCCTTAAGTAACCACCAGCTGTAACCCTAGAATGGGCCAATGGTGTCTGAGCATTGACCTTTGGGTCTACACAGCAAGACCAGGTATCACAATGAGTGGCCCCTGGAACTCTGAGATTGCATGCAAGGCCCCTAATTGTCAACCCCTCCCCAAGATAAAGAACACTTTTTTTTCAGACCAAGTTCTTAAAATGGTTTAACAATACTCCTTGTTTTTCTGATCTAGAAGGGAGATAAAAGAGGAAAGGAAGAGCACACAAGGCAAAAATTTCTCCTGGTCTCCTCAACCTTAGCCAAGAGCACTCACTCCACTAAAGTGCTTAGCCACCAGTATCCAGGAAAGATGCTTGGGGGTTTCTGAGAGGCTTAGGAATGTTAAGTACTTGCTTGACTCTTACTCTTTCATCCAGCAGATTAGAATCAACAGTATGAACTCAGGAAATCTTTCATCATGCAGTACCTCTGCCAAGTTCAAAAAGAAGTGTGAAGACAGAATTTCTGGCATCTCTTTCTTAGAGTTCTATGTCAGGCCTGCATGATACCCTTCTCCAGAAACAGCAGAAACTGTGGCTGGCTCCAGCATTACTTTCTTCCATAAAGCATACCTAACGTTGTAAGGGTTTCTCACCAGGAAAAGGTGCTTCCCAGCACTGTAGTGCATTAGACAAAGTCCTCACACATATGAAGCACATACTTTACCACGGAACGCCAGCCCCTTATTTTTTGAGACATAATCTAACTTATCTGATCAATAACGCCTGAGCCTGTCTTCCACAATACTCTATTCTCAATGTTCTGAGTAGACTAAATGCTTTATAAATTTCTGATAATGAATGAATGAGTAAATGGACACTTCTAAGGGTATCAACATTTTACTCCAAACTAGGACAGTTTGGTGAACCAGGGGCCCCATTTCCTAAAATAATCAAAGAATTTACACATAACAGATACATCTTCGAAATAAATTTTCTGTTTTTCTATTTTTTTTTTTGAGGAGGTTCATTTCACGTAATTCTCAGGGACCCATGGGTGACTGCTTGTAATATTCAGCCAACCAGTGAGGTAGTTCAGTATTGGGCTTGATGTTACGGTGTTACAGTCATACCTGGTGACATATAGAAAGCCATGTGGTGCCAGGATTTTAAATGCCCTGTCCTTTCTTCCTAGCCCCAAAATAAATATGCTTATGGAAATTTTAGATGAAAAAATAGTTAAATCACCTTTGTTGCCAATATTGGTAATATTTTGATGTCTACCCTAATCAATCATTTTTAGGAATACTTGGAAACACTTTATAAATTTGTATCATGACATAGAAATCATTATAACTTCCATATTTCTCAAAAGCCCTTTTGCATTAACAGTTATATTGATGCATCAAAGTCATGTTTAGCCTCAAAATTGTCAGTGGCTCTGCAGTATTAGCCAATTACTATATAGGGATAAATTCTTCCCAGAATAGAGCATATAACAAAAAAATCTTTAAGTTCTTTTATCCAGTACTCCATTATCACAGAATATTTAAAAGCTATGCAAGTGCATTTACTCCCTCCCTTTGGCAGTAGAATTTCTCAGTAGTTAGGAAAACAGACGTGGGAGCCTGGGCTCCAATCCCATTTCTGTAATAGTCTGGAGTCCAGTTCTTCAATCAGGGCAAAATAAGAAAGTGTATCCCTCAGAGGGTCTTGTAAGGTTAAATTGAGTTCACGTATATGAGGTGTGTACAACTATGCTTGGCATAGACTAAGTGCTATGCAATTAATTAACTATAGTGAAATAATTCCCTTCTCTTTTCAGCCTTCACACACAATAGACACACCATACATTCTGTTTAATAAATGAACTTTCTCTAGCACCATCTAGTGTTGAAACTGTGGCTGGTTTTGGATTTGGGTTGGCTTTTTGTTTAAATCTTTTTTAAATATTTTTTATTCTGGAGAACCAAAAGCAACTAGTCATTTTTCTCTAAGCATGAAAATCCCCTCCACTAGGATCAAACAGAATCAGCTGGAAACAGAAGCTCATTCTAACTGGATTAAATTTTATGTTAACTTATAACAATCGGAAATGATTTGATGATTCTGGTGAAACCAGGAAACCAAGTTTGGTTGGTGGGTCACTAGTAGTTTGAGTGATGGTGACACTGTGCTCTTAGGGCTGGGCTGTGATTACCCCAGGATATTTCTGACTTCACTGGAGACCTGCTCAAAGAATTTCCACGGGCTTGGCTAGAAGAGGTGATGTGGGAACTAGCCCTCAGTGGATGACTATTGCTATATTAATAGATTCACTATTTTCTGGTTTGTTTTGTTTTGTTTTTGCCTTTTTTGGAGGGGCACTCCCAGTGACACTCAGGGGTTACTCTTGGCTATGTGCTCAGAAATTACTCCTGGCTTGGGGGAACCATATGGGTTGATGGAGGGTCGAACCGCCAATTGACCTAGGTTAGCGCATGCAAGGCAAACGCCCTACTGCTTGTGCCACCACTCTGGCCCCTATTTTCCATTTTTTATATGGACTGTGAGGGAATTAGAGATAAGAAGTTAGATTAACATACAGATCAACAGTACCTGCATTTATCAGATTAGGAGCAAAAAAGCTTGCATTTGAAAATGAAAGGATCAAACTGAGCCAAGAATGGGAAGAATACCTAAACCATACTTCCTATAGCACTATTCTTTATCTTTGAAAGTGAATCCTCATTATCAGTGAGGATTTCTTCCACCTGATATGCAGAAATCTAAGGGGGAAAAGAACAGGCTAGAAAGAGAACTGAGGGAAGGGGAGGAGCAAATGGATACTTAGTGGCAGGTGGACACTATTCAGGCTTGTCAAGTCTCAGAAACCATTTACTAGGCAGCTTTAAATCACAGTCAAGAGAATGGTGCTGCTTCAGTAATTCAGGTATCACAGTCCAGAGAGGTAAATATGTTTTTGTGTGGTTTTGTGCCTACTATACTCCAGGGATTCTTTATTCGAAGAATTCAGATGGGGGCTTTGAACACTATTTTGTTGAACCATAGAATAATGGAGTAAATTCTAGATGGACCAGAAGAGGGCCTATGACTTTCATCAAATTCTAAAAATTATCTAAGATACTAGTAGTTTAGTTGCTAGCAGCTGGGTCTCCAGGAAGAGACAGGCTAGGGAGAGGTTTATAGGCACAAACATTATAGTTAAATATATTCCATCATATCATATCATATATTATATTATTAATCATATTATATTATATATTATATAGTTGCCTCTAAGTGAATATTAATATCTTACTAGAATAAATAATTTTTTCTTTGTTTTTGTCTCCATTTTAAATGTGCTTAACATTTCAGTGTTCAGCCAATACTTCAGTATTTGGTGTTAATTCATATTTATTTAAATATTAAAGTTTTCTAAAAATATATCTTTTAAAAGCATAAAGAAATAAATAATAAAACCATTGTAAAATTCACAAAGGCAGCCTTAGGCAAGTACCTTATGAATAACCAAGTACTAACTGAATCTACCAAAAAAGGGGGTAGATGTTGCTATCATATTAAGGAAAGAAAGAATAGAGGATAGAGATGATTATCTTTAGGAAACAGTAGAGAGGGATGAGGGACTCTTGTTTTTTGGTTTTCAGTTTTTTACTTAATTTGAATCTTTGTAATGATTAAATAAAATCAATTTCTAAATTTTTAAATTGGAGGGCACATAAAATATAATAGGGGTTCTTACATCCTCCTCAACCATTTTTTTAAATATTTCCATTTGTTATGCAAAAACTTTTTGGCATTTTTAAATAAAGCTAGGACCTAAATTGATTTTTAACAAAACATATATATCAATAAAGAAGCTTGTGATTCAGTTATTAGTGTAATAAAAACATTCTCTGAAATGATCAACCTAAGTTTTCATTGCCCTAATAACAGTGTCTTACAAAATAAATATTAGCAAATGAGCCTGGATTGCTGAAAAGGAAAAGGGAGCAATTTGAACATCCTTCTCCCTCCTCTTTCCCTCTGATGCAGAAGGTATTAATAAGTAATGAGAGGGTGGACTTGCAAAGCAGGGAGTGAGGAGAGGTGATAGAACTACATTGGATGAGGAAAATGCAGATTTTTTTTTTTTTTTTGGTTTTGGGGCCACACCCAGTGACGCTCAGGGGTTACTCCTGGCTATTCGCTCAGAAGTCACTCCTGGCAGGCACGGGGGACCATATGGGGAACCAGGGGATTGAACCGCGGTCCATTCTAGGTTAGTGCAGGCAAGGCAGGCACCTTACCTCCAGCGCCACCGCCCGGCCCCCAAATGCAGATTTTTTTTCTGCAGAGATTTGCTCCCTCTCTCTTCTGAACTAATGCAGCAGGAAGCCCTGACTGCTATAAGTTACAGAATTACACTCTGCTACTGGAGAAATCACTCCACCCCTGTGTTTCATAAGCACCTACCAGAGCATAATAAAGTATTATTCCATGAAGTAGACACACAAGTCCTCAGTAGGGACTGCCTGAGTCTCTATCAAATTCTAGGGTTATTTTTTTTTTATTATGTTTGTGGGGGAGGGTTTGGGGGCCACACCCGGTGAAGCTGAGGGTTTATTCCTGGCTGTGCGCTCAGAAATCGCTCTTGGCTTGGGAGACCTGCTGGGACTCCGGGGGATCGAACTGCAGTCCGTTCTAGGCTACTGTGGGCAAGGTAGAGAGGCCTTACTGCTTGTGCCACCATTCCAGTCCACAAATTCTTGTTTTTAAGGCACAGATGACCACCTTATCTCCAGACATGAGCCCTGTCTGCCCAGGTAATATAAATCAAGGTATATCAAAATGTTTACAAGCTTCTAAAAAATTATTGTGTAACAATTGGAGTACCAAAAAGGTTAGAGAAAAACTAATCAATGGAAAAAGGATAGCCATAGAAAGATCATACTCATTTGTGAAATATATATATATATATTACTTCCTGACTCTGCATTCAGGAATCACTCCTGGCAGTGCTTGAAGGACCATATGGGATACCAGGTACCAGGGATCAAACCCAGGTCAGCCATGTGCAAGGCAAACATTATCCCCACTGTGCTATCACTCCAGCCTTTATTTGTGATATATTAGGAAAAAAAGTGGTATGGTAAGAATTCCCAAAGACAATAGAGTTGAGGGCCAGGCAGACCAGTCCATTGTAAGAAGCTTGCCACAAATAGTGGAGCAGTGCAGTTAGGGCAGAAAAGAGACCTCTATGACAATGATAATGGAACTGACCACTCTAAATAGTAACTGGATGTTGAGCAGAGATAAAGCGATATGCATAATAATACCTTTAAGCAACAATATTTCAAACCATAGGGTCTAAAAGTAAAAATAGGACAGAGAGAAAGAGGGGGGTGGGGGAGTATCTGCCATAGAGGCAGGCAGGGAGAGGGCAGCACAGGAGGGAAACTAGGAATATTGGTGACAGGAAATGTGCACTGGTGAAGGGTGTTGGGCATTTTATGACTGAGACTCAATTATGAACCATTTTAAAACTGTATATCTCATGATGATTCAATTATTTATTAATAAAACAATGTTGGGGCCAGAGTGATAGCACAGCATGTGGGGCATTTACCTTGCACACATTCTATCCCTGTCATCTCATATGGTTCCCCTGATCACCACTAGGCCTGACCCCTGAGCACAGAGCCAGGAAAAACCCCTGAGCACCACCAGATGTGGCACACACAAAAAAAATCTAAACCAATAAATAAACAAATGTGAGTACTTTAAGTTGCTTCTTTAATATATATTTGCATATATACTCAAAACTATCCTCTCCCCTTTTGTTGGATTTTATCTAGTTAGAGTTCTCAATCCCAAATTTCCAAGCACTTTTCTCTTTCCTTGCCAGTGTACATGATGATGCCCCTGACCCCTAATACAATGTAGAATCACAGAGCACACTTGGCTTTGGGTCTTTGCCAAAGAAGAGCTCTATCTGGACGATGCAGCCTCTTCTCAACAGAGGAACAAAATGGTCTGACTTTTGTCCTGGTGTGCCAGCATGGGCCCTCTGACAGGGAGCTCATTCATCACCACAGGAACTTCAACTGTGCCCTAACCCCCAATGTGCTCTCATCTAAGGCATGTCTGTCCATCATTTTCTTAAATGGTGCTGGTATGAAAACAGCTGACTCTGGCACACTCACCTGTTCCATCCTCCTACCCAGAACTGACAGCAGCCATTTTCCCTTCTTCCCAGACCGCAGGATTTCAAGAGATTCTGACTGAGGTGGAAATTTTAGCCGTAATTGTGGGCTGCCTGTGTCATGACCTCGACCACAGGGGAACCAACAATGCCTTCCAAGCGAAGTAAGTGTTCTAATTGTTGTTATTTTAATGCATTTGCTTTTCTTTTTGAAGCCAAAGGTGACTGGTGCTAAAGAGTAAAGCATTAATTTCTGGCATCTGAGGCCAAGGCCAGGCCGACTAGGCCAGGCATGCGTGTCAGGGGGTCCATCCATCTTTATAATTCCCTATTCTTCTTTTAATTGCAAATTTGCCCTTCATGTCATGCTTGTTGATTTGGTCTGTCTCTGTTGACCTCAGCCAGATAGCAGCTCAAATTGTAAAGGGTCTCTCTTTTTTATTCCTCCAAAAGATTATTCACCTTCTTGGACTTGCAGCTCACAAACTCTGAGTCTAAGGCCATTAAAATATAAATGGCCATAAGAAATTTTGTAAAGCACAAGTCTCCTCTTTCCCCACAAGAATTTCCTCAGGATTCTTATGGTGGCTGATGCTGTTAGAAAGGGCAGTGAAGGAAGAATATGGTCGCTTCTTTCTACTCCTGCCTTCCACAGCAAAGTGGAAAACAAAAGAATGACACCAAGACATGGTGTGTGGCCCTGAGATACATTTTCAGGTGAGTGGTCTGTCCTGGGATAATGTAGCCTTTATTTTGTGGCTCACACTATGGCCAAGGTGACAGGACTCAGGGATGCCTGTGGAAGCAGACCCAAGTCTGCTTGGCTGAGTTCATCCTGAGGGTTTTAATGTAGTTTTCATTAGTTTTCATGTAGTTTTCATCAGTTTTAATGTAGTTGGGGATATCTATCTGCCAACAAAATGATTAGAGTTCAGAGGCTGAAGAAGATATCCAGGTTGGAGAAGTTAGGGAAGGTACCAACAACGTGAGATGAGCTATCTAAAGCCAGAGATTCAAGTTTGATCTTGTCTGCCACCATCACCTAAACTCCAGCTTTTTTTTTTTTTTTTTTGGTTTTTGGGTCACACCTGGTGATGTTCATGGGTTACTCCTGGCTATGTACTCAGAAATTGCTCCCGGCTTGGGGGGACCATATGGGAAGTTGGGGGATTGAACCGCGGGTTTGAACCCTCCTAGGCTAGTGCGCACAAGGCAGACATCTTACCGCTAGCGCCACCACTCCGGCCCCAGCTCATGGAAGCTTTTTGTTCCTCCAAATACCTTTCTAGTTAGACTATGGCACCCTGGACCTTT
The DNA here is from genome assembly GCA_004027635.1 of Crocidura indochinensis. Taxonomy (NCBI): domain Eukaryota; kingdom Metazoa; phylum Chordata; class Mammalia; order Eulipotyphla; family Soricidae; genus Crocidura; species Crocidura indochinensis. The sequence goes on from PVKC010004584.1 coordinate 33,290, forward strand.
GCTCTCTGACAAATAAAGTTTGATTTTGTGTCCTTCCTTCTTTTCTATGAATCCTTTAACCCAATCCTTCAACCCTCTCCCTCTTCTCAATATCCTACAGTTCCTTCACAGGCTTAGTTTTCTGCCATATCCACCCTACAAAAATTCAGTTCACTAAGTCTTAAAAGTCACATCATGCCACTCCGACTTGACTTTTAGGAGCTTTGAAGGAAATTTCAGTGGTTTGTTGGAGACCCAACTATTGCTATGCTCTCTCAACTCAGCTGAATATTACCGTCTCTCTGTGGCCACTACAATCACATTTCCATTGCTCTCCTCATAGATCCCAGACTTCCTAAACAACTTCCTTGCTACCTCCTTCACCAAGAAATTTGAGGTCATCAATGCAGGCTTTTTCTCGTGTCATACATTTCTTCTTTCTCCTATATCAATGAAAGGATTGTCCTTCTTCTAGACTGAGGCTCCTCAATCCACCTCGGCTTTGTGTGCTGCCTTTGCTCCCTCCTCCAGGTAGACCTTGTTTCCATCCATCTTCTGTGCTCTACCCTGGATTTTCCTTCTCCTTTCTACTGGTTTTGAGTACCCAACTAGCTAGAATCATTTTCCCCATTTTTAAAAGCTGTTCCCACTTCCCAAACAGCTTTGCTCTATTTCTCTTCTTCCCTTTTTATTTAATCTCCTTAGAAAGTTGGCTGTCTTCATCTTCCCCCACCCAACCTTTGATGTGGCTTGCAGTTCTGTCTCATCCTCAGCTAGAATATCTAACGCTATATATATAGTACTGCTGCTTTCCCTTTCCCCAAAGCACTCAGATCTTAATGATCCTTCACCTGAATCCTTCTGGCCTCAGAAAATACTTCCATATCCTGACACTCTTCTTTGATTTCCAGATAAATAATTTTCAATAGACTTTCTTCTCAGTTTTCTTCAAGACCGCCTCCTTGTTCTTCTTTTTCTATCATATTACTGGTAATGCTCCTGTCATTTCCTTCTACTCTGTATGATCCTTTATATAATCATATAAATCCATATCTCTAAACCATAAATTTACTTATTTCTGGATTTGTATTTTAGATACAAAAAAAAGCACCACTCTCTGTTACCTCCCAAAGTCACTTCAATCTGTCTTTACCTTTCAGTCTAACTATCACTTTTTCTTTTGGGCTGTATCCCATTTAAAGACCAACATCAGGAATCTACAAGTCACCTAGATTTTTTTCTTATCACCTATTGAAGTTAGCATCTCTGAATTCTCACAGGAACTGCAGCTATTTCTCCTTCCTTTTGACATATTACAACAAACAGCCCAAATCCTGTCTTATCTTTTCCTACGTGGTACTCCAGAATAATCTATTTAATTCACAGAACTGATCAAGCCATCTCCTTTTATAAGTCATTCACTGGTTTCCTGTAACTTTTAGGGCTCTAAAGTTAAATTTTCTTGAATGTCTTAAAGACTTCATTCAGCTTCCTGCCCTTCTCTTGCCCAGCACTCACCTCTACACCTGCATCTGTAGACATAGTTTACTATTTGAAATTTGGGGTGAATTGGGAGTAGAAACCCTAGCTAACTCACTTCTCTGCTCCCCTAGAATCCTGGTTTTCCTTTGTCTGAAACATTATATCTTTTTTTTTTTGGAAGTGGAGGGACACACCCGTTTGATGCTCAGGGGTTATTCCTGGTTAAGCGTTCAGAAATTGCCCCTGACTCGGGGGGACCATATGGGACGCCCAAGAACCGCGGTCCTTTCTTGGCTAGCGCTTGCAAGGCAGACATCTTACCTCTAGCACCACCTCGCCAGCCCCAGGGACATTATATTTTTTTTAATCCTCTCAAAGTAACAACTCTCTTCAAATTTTGTCCTTGGTATCCCATTCTCGTGTCAATTTTTTTGCATATTATGTCCTAACTATATCAAGAGTGTGCCTCCACTCCATTTTACCGCTGGTGTATAAGTGTGGCCTTCCTTTTTCTTGATTATCCATGATAGCAATTGCAGGAACATGATTATGATGTGAAAAAAAAAAC